>CM042173.1:63696058-63758558 GCA_023376005.1 Doryteuthis pealeii
CAGAACTGAAGACCAGAGACAGACAGACAGACTGACAGACAGAGACAGACAGACAGACTGACAGAGAGAGGGGGAGGGGATGATGAGGGGGTAGAAAAGAGACAGACAGGCAGCAGAGAGAGAGAGAGAGAGAGAGAGAGAGAGAGAGAGAGAGAGAGAGAGAGAGAGAGAGAGAGAGAGAGAGAGAGTTGCAAAATAATTAAAAGAAAAAAGAATAAAATGAATGGGGTGAGAGAGAGAGGGGGCAGACAGACAGATAGAGACAGAGACAGAGAGAGAGAGAGAGAGAGAGAGAGAGAGAGAGAGAGAGAGAGAGAGAGAGAGAGAGAGAGAGAGAGAGAAGTTGCAAAAAAAAAATTAAAAGAAAAAGAAGAAAGTGAATGGAGAGAGAGAGAGAGACAGACAGACAGACAGACGGATATATATATATATATATATAGTTAATGAGTTAGTTAGAAATTAGAAGACAAAAAGGATTAAAAACAGAAAGAAAGGACAATAGAAAGAAAAGAGAGACTAAGAGTATTAAGGGGGCAGGAAAAGAGAGAAAGAAATTATGCAAAATAAGAAAAACAAAAAAAAAAGAAGAAAATAAAACTGAATAGTGTCAGAGATATGAAAATGAAAATGAGGAATTAAATGGAAAAATAGCAAAAAAAGAAAAAAAAAATGTTTTGTTCGAAATATCGAAACGTGACGTAGACGACATGGAGAATGTGTAGCTAGTAACATATGAATTAATTATATTTAATAATCAATACAGTTGCAGGTTTTAATTTGTTCATTTTTTAAAAATCCTTTCTCTTTTAAAATTACACACACACACACACACACACACACACATATATGTATATATATATATATATAATATATATATATATATATATATATACACCAACATATATATATATAGATATATATACAGACGCATATATATATGTATACACACGCAGATATATGTATATTCAGACATACATATATGTGTATACAGACACATATATATATGTATAAATACATATATGTATACACACATATATATACGTACACTCACATATATGTACACACACATATCTATCTATCTATCAATCTATCTCTATCACTCTCTCTCTCTCTCTCTCTCTATCTCTATCTCTCTCTCTCTCTCTCTCTCTCTCTCTATATATATATATATATATATATATATACATTCGCACTTATGAAAAATATGTAGGAATGCATATATATATATATATTATATATATATATATATATGAAATGCATATAATACATATATGAAAGTATGTAGGACCATATATATATATATATATATATATATATATATAATATATACTTTTTATTATATGTACCCCTTTTCCTTTAGTGTGGTTCTTTGCTTTCTACTGTTCGGCTAATAAAAAGGTTTTAAAAAAAGACAAAAAAAAAAAAGAAAAGAAAATAAAAAAAGTTGAAATTCGTTTGATATTTCGTTTCGTTTTGTATTTTTCTTTTTTGACTGTTCCTATTGGTAAAGCTTCGTTTTTCGTCTTTTTTGGTAAAATTTTCATTTTTCGACTTTACGCTTCATATTGTAGTTATTTTATAAAATTTCCTTTTTTTTTATTTTTTTTTGTTATTTATTTTTTTTCTTTGTTTCTGTAATTTTCTTCGTTAGTGTGTTTTGTTTTTGTTTAATTTGTTAAAACTCCGCGTTTCCAATTAGGTCTGAGGGTTTTTCGAATGTAGGTTGACGTGGCTAATATTCTCTCTCTAATGCTGGTGGTGTTGGCGGGGGGGGGGTGGTGTGAGTAAATTACTATGGTGTGTGATTCTTATGGTAGGAGGGGCGGTAAGGGAGAGGGATGAGGATAGAGGTTTAAAGATACTAAAGGTTTTATATATGATACAAAAGAGAACGAAATACAGAGAACGAAATACAGAGAGAGAGAGAGAGAGAGAGAGAGAGAGAGAGAGAGAGAGAGAGAGAGAGAGAGAGAGAGAGAGAGAGAGAGAGAGAGAGAGGAGAGAGAGGGGGGGGGGAAGCCAGACGAAAAAGCGTTATATATTAAGGGGCGAGAGAAAAGGGGACGTTGTACAAAATACAATTAGATATATAGAGAGATAAATAAAGGTGCGAATGTAATTAAATATTGTATCACTGTTCGATTTGAGATATAAGTAAAGATTAAAGAAAAGATTGAGGTCACGAGTAATGTGTTCGGATGAAGAAAGCATCATATATTATATATATATATATATATATATATATATATATATTTATATATATATATAGCTGACTTCTGATTTAGGTCAGAAAATTAAAACGGAAAGTTTTTGGTGGTACCCAATGACAGTTTAACTACAGTCTATGAATTAACATTTTACGAATCGGGTTACGGTTTTAGGGGATTAAGGTTATTTTTAATTACGTATTGCTTTAAAAAATAAACAACAAAAAACCCAAATTACTATACATTTAATGTTATAAAATATTTTTTAAAACTAAGTTTAATTGAAATTATACATTGCAATACTAACACAAACAACTGTCTCAATAATAGATTCAATAATTAATTTCAATGGTTAATTAAATGCATAGTAATTTGGGTTTTTTGTTGTTTATTTTTTTAAAGCAATTATCAATCTTCTTAACCACCGGACATTAAACAAGCGTGGTAGCTCGGCTAACCACTTCTTTAGCAGCTGGCGGTTTAGCTAGAACTGACTAGAAATTCAAACTCCTTTAGGCGGAGTTTAACAGGTTTGAATTCAGAGTTTTCTTTCTCCTCGACTGGTTGCCTTACCAAGGTTAAAGAACCCAGTCTGCCCTGCTATTTACCCATAACTGGAGGGAGAGCAGGTGGCATGCATATATATCCTAAAGGTATTAGTGCTATGTGAAATGTAGTCTGCCTCGTCTAGGATTTGAACTGGAGTCAACAAGTCCATTTCCCACGACTCTAGCCATTAGATCATGCGCTTTATTGTGGTATGTATAAGCACAACGTTTCGGTCGCTGTATCCTCCGGCCCTTTTCAGGTGCTGTCTGTGTATCCGATCTTAGTAATGATCCAGCCTGGCAATGAAAAGGGTTGGGGTTTGCCATACGGGCAATAGGGCTGGGACAATCATATAGGTGCTAGGGCTTGACTTGACCAGCCGATTAATTGGAGGGGGCCTCTCTGATCACCCGTCTAGTCTAAGTAAGGACCAAAGTGGAGTGTTGAATGTCATGGACTGCTCAGCGACCAGGCATCATGGGTCGCCATCCACGGCTAACGGGGGGTCCCATTGCAAAGATACAGTTGGTGTATTCTAAAGCCCTAGCTGTTATATATCCATTTAATCTGTAATTATAGATACTATTGGATGTTCTCAGTATGTAAATAAGGCTAACAGTATTAATATTGTTAAACAATTTTATCAATAATTAAGGTTTAAATAAAAAATAAAATCATGGAGAATGTGACGTAAATAACTAAAGGAATTGTGACTTGAGTAGGGATTTAGTGTTGGTTTAGATTTGGTTTTGTTTTGTTTTGTTTTACCGCATATCAAACTCAGTGGGTCATTTAATGCCGATAAAGTTTTGAAATAAATCAATTCTTAATGGATAATACAATTTTTTAATAAATACATATTTCTATTTAACCTATAGATGGGACCCTAACAGGTACTACCAGAGTGGACCAGGGAGCAATTGTGATGAAGGGGTGCTCCACATTCCCCAAACCTGGAACTTCACCATCAGATAGAGTTTAACGTCATGTAGACCCTCAGTCACCGCCTTCTAACACCCATATGATAAAAAGGGGTTTGGGCTTGCCATAAGGGCAATAGGTTTGGTAAAAATCATATAGGTGCTAGGGCTTGACGTGACCAGCCGATTGATCAGCCGTCTAGCCCAAGATAGGGCCAAAGTGGAGTATTGCAAGTCATGAACTGCTCATCCACCTGGCTTCTATTCTTAAGCATCACGGGTCGCTACCCACGGCCAACAGGTGGCCCCATCGGGGGAGTCTTACCCCTCTGCAGAGGTGCAGTCGGTGCATTCTAACGCCCCAGCCGACAGGGCGGGTTTAGTGTCAGTTATAGACAGAAAAACACACAATCTCTATTATAATAAGATAAAATATTCAAGCAGTAATATTGAGGCCACATCTAATAAGAATAATAGTCTAGATCTAGATCAGTAGTTCCCAAAGTGGGTGGTACTGCACATTGGAGGCGATGGAAATATCAAGTGAGTGGTGAGGCAAAAAGGGTTTTACAAAATTTTAATGATATAAGATTTAATATATCATAAATACTAAGGTTAAGGAAGACGTATGCAGTCACAGCCTACTAATATATACGGCCCCATATGACACATAAGCAGGCAGAATTCTAACAGGCCTATTCAATTGTCCTGAGTCCGACAAGAAACATCTGAAGGCCGGAGGGCTCATCGGTCGAAACATTGTGTAGATAACAATAAATATGAGGACAATAGTCCGAATAATACAAATAATACAAATAATCAAGCCTCATCTAAAAAATTCAGAGAAATAGTACAGATAACAACAAAGATGAGGACAATAGTCCGAATAATACATATAATACAAATAATCAAGTCTCATCTCAAAAATTCAGAGAAATAGTACAGATAACAATAAAGATGAGGACAATAGTCCGAAAATACAAATACAAATAATCAAGCCTCATCTCAAAAATTCAGAGAAATAGTACAGTTAACAATAAAGATGAGGACAATAGTCCGAAAAATACAGATAATACAAATAATCAAGCCTCATCTCTAAAATTCATAGAAATAGTACAGATAACAATAAAGATGAGGACAATAGTCCGAATAATACAAATAATCAAGCCTCATCTAAAAAATTCAGAGAAATAGTACAGATAACACTAAAGATGAGGACAATAGTCCGAAAAATACAGATTATACAAATAATCAAGCCTCATCTCTAAAAATCAGAGAAATACAATAATCACTGATTTACGGTTTTGGGTCAGGAATTGTTTTGAGGTTTTCTAAATTGAAATAACTACTTTTAATTTTTGGGAGAGAAGTCTTACAAGTGATTCTCTAATAATGTTAAACACTAAATACAGAATTTATATGAGACACATCTTCAGTTCCATTATGGCCACTTTGAATTCATACAAGAAAAATCCGGAGTTGGAAATTGCAGAAAATGGACTAAAAATAAAATTAATATTTTTACCAAATAAACAACAAATAAGATATTATTCAAAAATAAATTTTCAATTAACAATGTTTATGATTTGGTTAAGTGAACTTTGTAATTTTGTCAGAAAATGTGTTCTTTTGGGTTTTTATTTATTTATATATAATTCGTCTTTAAAAAAGTAGGTAAAGTCGTCGGGGTGGCCTAAAGTCGGTATCAGCCAATCGGCGAGCGAGTCTATCCCCTTTTCCCTAGTGCCAGACCTTTCATCAGCTCCATATTTACTAGACAAATCCCTGTGCTACTCCCTCATACACTGAGTTGGCGAGGGCTGGTATCGAACCAAGAACCTTGTGGTTCCTAGGCAGACACTAATGACTGAGAAAAAATAAAATTGAAAAAAAATTAAAAAGATAATTTACAACTTGGTTTAGCAATGCTTCAAGCAAATCAGGAAATTAACCTGAATATTTTGACAATGCAATTTTCACTAGCGCTAGACCAGGAGATTGTTTTTACGTCTGAGGTGGAGCGCCACACCTATAATCAGCTTCTGTTTTACCGCACAGATCCCTGTGCTACTCATACGCTGAGTTAACGAGGGCCGGTATCGAATTAGGAATTTGTGGTTTCTAGCCGAACGTTCTACTGGCTGAGCTAACCCGACCCTTACTCATCATTTATTGGGGAAAATTCAAATTTTCAAGTGGAAGGGAGTGAAGTGGCTCAAATGCGAGGGTTCGATTTACAATGTAGTCCAATGCCAAACCATTCCCTGACTTTGTGGCCGTCTTTATAACAGCTGAAGTTTGATTAACGATGTGAAAACTGACTTATTTAACCGAATCTTGATCAAAATAACTATTCGTTACTCTCGCCCGCCAAAAAATCTCTTCGTTACTCTTCCTCCACAAAAATCTCTTCGTTACTCCCCCCCAAAATCTCTTCGTTATCCCCCCCCCAAAAAAAACCCCAAAAAACTCGTTCTCCCCCCACAAAAAACCTCTTCATTACCGCCGCGCACCCAAAAAACTCCCCGTCACCCTACCCCACAAAAAATCTTCCTTACTCTTCCCCACAAAATCTGTTCGTTACCCCAACCACACAAAAAACTCATCGTTACTCCCCCCCAAAAAAACTCCGCCTGTCGGGTGGGGCGTTAGAATACACCGACTGCACCTCTGCAGAGGGGCAAGACTCCACCAATGGGGCACCTGTTGGCCGTGGATAGTGACCCGTGATGCTTGAGAACGGTATCCGGGTGGATGAGTAGTCCATGACATGCAACACTTCACTTAGGCCATTACTTAGGCTAGACGGGCGGTCGGAGAAGACCCCTTCGAACAATCGGCTGGTCACGTCAAGCCCTAGCACCTATATGATTTCCCCAACCGTATTGTCCTTATGGCAAGCCCCAACCCTTTTTATCATATGGGTGCTAGAAGGCGGTGGCTGAGGGTCTTTATATCCTGAGAATGACGTTAAACTCTATCTGATGGTGAGGTTCCAGTACTGGAAATTTGGGGAAAGTGGAGCACCCCTTCATCACCATTGCTCCCTGGTTCATTCTGAACCGGAGTAGTAGTACCTGTTAGGGTCACATGTATGGGTTAAATAGAAAAACATGAGTTAATAAACAAAATTTGATTATCCATTAGGAATGAATTTATTTCAAAACTTTGTCAGCATTAATTGACCCACTGAGGTTGATATGCCGTAAAACAAAAACAAACCAACAAACCAACAAAAAACTCATCGTTACCTGTTGACGTTTAAATGTTTTAGTTTATATTAAACCTTCATCAGGACAATAGAATAGGAAGGACAAATTGATGTCTAAATCGTGATGGATGTTTTCTTTTAAATGACAGAGGTTGGGAAATGTATTTAGAGAAAGGCACATAAACGTATTTTAAATAACCCGACATTTAAAAAACTTAAACGTCAACTTCACCAGAAAAAAATAAATTCATTTTTTTTGTTGAATATTTTTCTTTTTTTTACTTTCGACATATTGTCAGATTTATTTTTATATTTTATTCCTATACTAGGTTATATATATATATATATATATATATATATATATATATATATATATATATATAAAGTAAAGTCGTCGGGGCAGCCTAAAGTCGGTATCAACCAGTCAGCGAGGGTGTCTATCCCCTTTTCACAAGCGCTAGACCAAGGAGATTATTTTGGCCTCTGAGGTGGAGCGCCACACCTACCATCAGCTCCTTACTTTACCGCACAGATCCCTGTGCTACTCATACGCTGAGTTGGCGAGGGCCGGTATCGAACTAGGAATCTTGTGGTTTCTAGCCGAACGCTCTACCAACTGAGCTAACCCGGCCCCTTTATATATACTATGGAGATTATGTATCTGTGTGTCTATAATAGAAACTATATCACCACTGACGTCACGATTTCCTTATACGTTCTCAACGATTATTAAATAGTCATTATTATTTAATCTTAATTAGCATCTTATTGAACAATGTCTCGATTAAAGTCTAGGAGGGTTAGATTTGCCGCCAAACTGCCCATATTGTTAATGCATTTACAATCTTGAAATATGTTTTATATATCTCTACGAAATAAAGATTTACATAGCATATGGTCGGAATAATTTGCATAATGATTTTAACAAAACCGGGTTTAATAAATAAACATTTGATGTTGCTGATTTCTAATACTATCAGGTTATTCTCAAATGTATTTAAGCAATCCTATATCTAATTTTATATCAGAGTAAGAAATTTCAAAAACGCACAGATGCTGTAAAGTAATGTTGTTTTATTAGCTTATATTGCACTATTTCAATCCGTTTTGATAATTCTGTTGATGATCTAAAACAGATTGAAATATTGCAATATAAGCTAATAAAACAACATTACTTAACAACATATGTGTGTTTTTCAAGTTTCTTACTCTGATATACTTCAGATTCATTTCCTTATTTTAATTGATGTATAATTTTATATAGAAAAAAAATTAAAATAACATTAAAATAAGTGTAATATTCTTAGTTTCGTTAGTCTTTCTAATTTGATATAATGTTTTATTACATTAAAACTAAAATACTTGCGCCCAGGGCGCGCATACTTTTGTTAGTATACATACACACATACACACACACATACATACACATATATATATATATATATATATATATATTGTGTGTGTGTGTGTGTGTGTGTGTGCATGTGTGTCTGTGTGTGTGTCTGTGTATGTGCACGCGCACATGTGTGTGTAAATAGAGTTAGGAAATGATAAGCAGGTAAATTACCTTTCGTTTTAATGAAGCGGGGACAAGGAATACATTATTTCATATACCTATATATACATATACATATATATATATATATATATATATATATATATATATAGATAGATAGATAGATAGATAGATAGACCTTCACTCTCTTTAGCACCTTTCCGTCCACAGAAACACGCACGTACGCAAACACACTAAAACCCACAGACACATATATACCCAAATAGATGTGGACTTATTTCTGGCCGTTTGTAGGTTGGTGTGGTCAGAAAATGCCAATCTCTTTTGCACATTGGGCAAACGGTTAACTCAATCTTGTCCGACTCGTTGGCCGTGTAGCGAGGCAAGTTGATATTGCCTCTAGGTGATCATTGAAACAGATTGAATGCCGCCAACTGTCCTTACGATTATGCAAATGAAAACTAAGCTGGTTTACTTGCCTGCATTTACAACCTTGCAGAATACAGGCCTATCTAGGTAAAGTGGAGGAGAGCAAAGAAAATGGGGGAGAGCAAGGATGAAGGGGAGAGCAAGGAGGGGAAGAGCAAGGATGAAGAAAGCAAAGAGGATGATGAGAGTGAGGAAGGGGAGAGCAAGGAGGATGAGGAGAGCACGAATGAAGGAGAGAGAGAGAGAGAGAGAGAGAGAGAGAGAGAGAGAGAGAGGAGAGAGAGCAAGGAGGGGGAGAGCAAGGAGGATGAGGAGAGCATGAATGAAGGAGAGAGAGATAGAGCAAGGAGGGTGAGGAGAGCAAGGATGATGGAGAGAGCAAAGATGAAGGGGAGTTCAATGATGAAGGGGAGAGCAAGGATGGGGAAAGCAAGGAGGATGTGGGAAGCAAGGATGAAGGAGAGAGCTAGGAAGGAAAGGTGAGGAGAGCAAGAAAGATGAGGATAGCATGGAGGGGGAGAGCAAGGAGGATGAGGAGAGCAAGGATGAAGGAGAGAGCAAGGATGAAGGAGAGAGCCAGGAGGGGAGAGCAAGGAGGATGAGAAGAGCAATGATGAAGGGGAAAACGAGGATGAAGAGGAGGCGGAGGAAGCATTAACGCCGTGTCATTCATTTTACAGCAAAGGGCATTTTGGACATGGCGAAGAATATTTATTTACCTGAGAATATCGTTTAGTGGTTACAGCTGTAGAGCTAGAAGATTAACAGGAGTCTGCGGTTCCTTCCCAGGGTCGATGCTCTGTTATACACCCCCCGCTCCCGCAACCACCGTCGACCACAAATTGTGAGACGGTAACAAAAAGAACACAAATCAATAAATAACATGAACCGGCAAAGGCATGTTTTATTTGATAAAGAGATTTGCAAAGATGTTTAACGCCTGCCTTTTAAATTCTGTTTGGATAATCTTCAGCTTGGAGTCTAATCCGAAAATTTGACAATATGCCCCTACCGTAATATATATATATATATATATATATATATATATATATATATATATATAATCAATGGTAATATTATGGTTTCACACTCATAACTTAAAGTTTCATGGTAATCAAATCATCAGATGAGATCAATGGTTGAGATGTTAAAAACCAAATGTATATATATATATATATATTTTTTTTGGGGGTGTACAGAATTTTATTAGTACTTTACTTTAATTAGAAGGGATTTAATTGCAAAAATTCACCGTATTCGGCGTTCAGCTAAGCCTCGCTTTGTTTACATAAAGTTCGAGTCCTCTAGTGAATTCATTTCCGCTTGGAAATGTAGCGATTAAATAGTCTCCTATATTTGACAGCTGCCTGTGGCCGTACGGATAAGAGGATTGGCGAACGAAAGTTCATTCGGGTCTCGAACCCGGCCAGAGGTAGCTGTTAAACGGTATAACCACACTGATGAGAGGTGATACCTCGAAACACGTGTCTGTGGATCACTTTATATATATATATATATTATATATATATATATATGCGAACATCTTATAAATAACCGTAATTGTGTCAACTCATTTAGTGTTGACTGGTTCTCTGTTGATAGCAAGTATTTATAAAAGATAAGTTGATGACACTTTCGCCATTTTCTCTACCAGGTCTGAATGCAGACGATTCTTCCACCGTCTTAATAACCTACACCCCTCCCTCACTTTTTACGTGTGAATTTAAGTCTAATAATTGTTTACCTTTTCTTGATGTTCTTGTTGAACGAACAGATAACACAATTCTTACCTCTATTTACCGTAAACCAACTTTTACTGGGTCCTATACACGTTGGGGTTCTTTTTGTCCCCCCCCAACGTAAAATCAACTTAATTAAAACCTTAATCCATCGTGCTTTTATGATTTGCTCCAAATCTAAACTCCAGCAACAATTCTCTTTCATTAAAACCACTTTAATTAAGAACAGTTACCCTGAGAACTTAGTTAATGCCACAATTAAATACAAATGTGCGCAGCTCTCCACTCTTCCTAAATTTGGTCCTGAAAAATGCCCAGTCTACCTAAGACTTCCTTGGCTGGGCAAATCTTCCATTCCTTTACTAGACAAGATCAAAAAGTCTATCCATCGTTGCTTCAATGCAGTCAATCCTCGGGTTATCCTAAAATCTAATGTGCTGTTTCCTCCTAAACTCAAGGATAGTGTGGCCCCCCACCACAAAAGCTACTTAATTTATAAGTATAACATGCAAGTGTGAAATTTGCTACATTGGCCGTACTACCTTGAGACTGGAATCTCGAATCAAGCAGCACATACCCTCCAACATCCGTTCTGGCAATATGGACTGTCCCACAGCAGCAGACATAAATTCTCCGTCAACCATTGGACAACATTTATTAAGAAACTCCACTTGTGCTCGGCCCTACCACCCAGCTATGTTTCGGTCCTCTGCAGTTCAAACAGCGAGCTACAACTACAGATCCTTGAGTCTTTATTTATTTCTCGCACCCAACCTTTCCTGTGCGTTCAGAAGCAGTCCCATCAGTTACTCCTATTCGGCACCTCAAGCCTAAACTTATCCAACGGAGGGACTCGCAATTTTCGACCCCCCCCACTTATGGTTCGTAATTTTCTTAGTTTTACGAATTCTTTGTCCTATTGAGAAAAAAATCCTTTTCTCGTTTTCTCTCTGACTATTCCATCGTCTACAACAAAACAAAAAACAAAACAAAACCACTAATAATCTTCATACAATGACTGCTGTTTACACAGTAGCATTGCAACCAACAAAGCCTTCATCAGATGATGACTCTGGGTTCAGGCATGGTTTCGGGACCGAAGCATCATTACCACTAACCCAGAGCGCCCCAGCAGTATCTCACGATACCACCAGACTTTGTCGGTTTGATGTCACAATATAGGACTGCCATATCCACGCTGATGCGGTTAGAGCTTTCTCCTGGATCTTATTTAAGTATTTCCTCTTGTCTGGTAGAGAAAGTCCAAGTTTAGACAAAAATGCCGAGGTTGAGTTGGCAATAAACCCCCAACATCCGACCTCAATGGGAAATACATCCGTGATCCATCCGTTTCTGGCGCATTGTTCAATGTATTTTTTCTCTGAAGAGCATTGAACAAAAAAAAAGATCAATTCATTTTAGATTTTAAATCTAATAAAAAAAATTATTTTACAACATGCATATGCTTTTACGCGTCCTTTATATATTTATATATATATATATATATATATATATATATATATATATATGTATATATATATTTAGTGAAAATTATATGTATAATACAATATAGATAAATATATATACTCATCAGATACACACACACACACACAAATATATATATAATATCATATAGGTAATAGAGTTTGACGTGATCAGCCGCGTCTTGCCCGAGTCGTAATAAGGAACTTCAAATTTTAGATTCAGCAACAGAATGTAACTGAGGTCGTTATGAATGCAATGGCTTAATCACGGTGATTTAACAGATTTACAACAACAACAACAACAACAACAACAACATTTACAGATTTACAACAACAACAACAACAACAACAACAACAACTTGTGGTTACTTTAATTGAATTAATTGATGAGCGTCTATCTATTTGGTAATGAGCAATCTCTGTTACACGATTGATTTCCAAAACTGGATTTGACTTTCGACCTCGAAGAGTTAAGCGCTGAACATGTACTGTTAAAGTAAGTAAAAGTAAAGTTTGTCGGGACAGCTTAAAGTCGGTATCAGCCAATCAGCGAGGGAGTCTATTCCCTTTTCACTTGCGCTAGACCGAGGAGATTATTTTAGCATCTGAGGTGGATCGCCACACCTACTATCAGCTAATTACTTTACCGCTGAGTTGGCGAGGACCGGTATCGAACTAAGAACCTTGTGGTTTCTAGCCGAACGCTCTACCGACTGAGCTAAGCCGGTCCCTTCTGTTAAAGAACCAATATCAAATTTCGGAATTGATTTCATGCAAAAAGAATTTTACTTCACGGATACATGGAATGATAGATGGGTGGAGAGAAGCCATTTGGCAAATTATAGTAAAGTATTAAAGTCATCGGGGCGGCCTAATGTCAGTATAAGCCAGACAGCGAGAAAGTCTATCCCCTTTTCACAAGCGCGAGACCAAGGAGTTTATTTTAACGTCTGAGGTGGAGCGCCACACCTACCATCAGCTCCTCACTTTACCGAGCAGATTCCTGTGCTACTTATACGCTGCGTTAGCGAGGGCCGGTATCGAACCAGGAACCTTAATGTTCGTTCAAGGAAGAAGAACTTATACAGCGGCGTGTGTTGTAATGGTTATCGTCTTTAGGATTGTGGCAGGGGCTTTTGGGGCATAATGTTGATCCCCTAGCCGGGGTACTGGTGATCGGTCCAACCGAGTGCATTCCTTTGTCTTTTTACCCTGTCTCGTTTCCTGATGTTTTTATTTTGACTCCAGTGTTGTGATACTTCGATTTGAACTCCAACCGCTGAACCTTTTTCTCTATCCTTGTATCTTTGCTCAGTAAACCTTTTTCCTTATCCTTAATACTCGTTGTGTTTCTTCCAGTTATTTTTCTTTTAACTCTGAATGAATAATAAGAATGGAATCGTTTGTTTTTCCTATAAATAATGTCAGAAGAAAACTCGGAAGATAGAAACAATGAGATCTCAAAGGACTTGTTAATTCAACCTGGCAATTACTAACTACTGTGTTCAACTTGTATCTTTGCTTAGTAAACCTTTTTCCTTATCCTTAATACTCATTGTGTTTCTACCTATTATTTCTCTGATACTCAAGTTACAACATTTGGAGACGAGAATGAGATAGAGAAAAAGGTCTGATAGTACCTAAATAATGAGAATGGAATCATCTGTATTCCTATAAATAATTTCCTATAATAATTTCGTTTAGGGAAGCGCGTGGTGTAATGGTTAAAGTCATGGAAAATGGACTCGTCGCTCCGAGTTCAAATCCTGGACGTGGTAATTGCATATCACTTAGCGCTAATATCTTAGGGAAAAGATATGAATCCTACTCTCCTTCCAGCTATTGATGAGTATTAAGGCAGACTGTGTTCTTTAACTTCGGTTAGGCAACCGGTTTAGGAGAAGGAAAACTCTGAATTCAAACCTGTTGAACTCTGCTTAAGCAATTGACCTTGTGTCACATCCTGCTGAGGGGTTGGTAAATATATATATATATAAATAATTTCTATTAACTATGATACTCGAGTTACAGCAAAATTAGATTTTAAAAAATGGTAATTCTCTGATTGGTTTGACCAAGAACTTTTTAACACTATATCGTAACTCTTTATTCATTAGCATTTTTTTTTTGGTGTGTGATATTTTTTGAAAAAAAATTGAAACCAAAAATAATTATTTATTTCTCATTCTCTTTTATCATCTGACGCTATACCATCGTACCTTCATGGTATTTGGAATGAAAGTCACCCCCACAAATTGGTCCAAGTGTCCAAGCGGTTTTGCAGCAGCGTTGTGGTAAAAAGAGATTCAAGCGTGTGTCCTTGCCATCAGGGTCAGGAGAGAATGGACATTGTGACGTCACGAAATGGGTGGGTATCAGGAGTGGGTGAAGGTATGTGTGTGTGTGTGTGTGTGTGGATGGGGGAGGGGAGAGAAAGCTGATCCTTCCCCCACCCCTACCGTTTCACTTAACCCGCCTTTCCCTGTGCGCCTCTCTTGTGTGGCGATTCACCTGAAAGCGGCTCTGACCTTTGGAACCCTGCCCACAAAGTCTCAAAGCTTTGCAGGAGACGACTACGCATGCGCTGAATCCACTGGTAAATGTAAGGGTCAGAAACGAGGCTGAAGAAGGGGGAAGAAAAGGAAAAAGAGAAGAAAAAAATGGAGGATGGAAGAAAAAAGGCGTGAGATGAAAGATAGGAATAAAGTAAGAGGAAAGGGGATGGGGAGAGGAGGGAAAGAAGTCTGTAAGCAATCTAGACGACTACGCATGCGCAGAATCCACTGTAAGTAATCTAGAGGACTGTAAGAAAAAGGGATGTTTGTACTGGAGGAAAATGTTTCGTTTCATGCTGAAGAAGAAGAAGAAGAAGAAGAAAAAGAAAGAAGAAAGAAAAGAAGAAGAAGAAAAGAAGAAAGAAAGAAGAAGAAGAAGAAAAAGAAAGAAAGAAGAAGAAGAAAAGAAGAAAGAAAAGAAGAAGAAGAAGAAGAAGAAAGAAGAAAGAAAGAAAGAAAGAAGAAGAAGAAGAAAGAAAGAAGAAGAAGAATGAAAGAAAAGAAAAGAAGAAAGAAAGAAAAAGAAAGAAAGAAAGAAAGAAAGAAGAATTAAAGACAGACGAAGAAGGAGAAGAAGAATGAAAGAAAGAAAGGAAGAAAGAAGAAGAGGGTGAAGAAGAGGAAGAAGAATGCAAGAAAGTAAGAAGAAAAGGAAGAAGAAGATTGAAAGAAAGAAGAAAGAGGTAAAAGAAGAAGAAGAAGAAAAGAAAGAAAGAAGAATGAAAGAAAGACGAAGAAGGAGAAGAAGAATGAAAGAAAGAAAGGAAGAAAGATGAAGAGGGTCAAGAAGAGGAAGAAGAATGAAAGAACGAAATAAGAAGAAGAAGAAGAAGATTGAAAGAAAGAAGAAAGAGCTAAAAGAAGAAGAAGAATGAAAGAAAAAAGAAGAATGATAGAAAGAAAGAAAGAAAGAAAGATGAAAAGGGTGAAGAAGAGGAAGAAGAATAAAAGAACAAAATAACAAAAGGAAGAAGAAGAATAAGAGGAAGAAGATTGAAAGAAAGAAAGAAAGAAAGAAAGAAGAAGAAGAAGAAGGAGAAGAAGAAGAAGAAGAACGATGGGAGATAGAAGAAGAAGAAGAAGAAGAAGAAGAAGAAGAAGAAGAAGAACGATGGGAGATAGAAGAAGAAGAAGAAGAAGAGAGGAACGAATAAAGAAGAAGTGTGAGAAGAAGAAGAAAAAGTGAGAGAGGAAGAAGAAGCAAGAAAGAAAAAGAAAAAGAAGTATAAGATAGAAGGAGTTCTTCTTAATTCTCCTCCGTTGTAGCGAATGGAACGGATTATCGCCAACTAATCCGTTGTTTCAAGGGATTAAAGCAAGGAGTTACTCATTCATGTTTTGGGGGTTGGATCATTGGAATTCCTGTTGGTGATAAAAAGAAAGGTGAAAGAGACGAGACGGTAGGAAAACGAAAGAAAGAGGAAGAGACTAAAGAGAAACTAGAGAGAGAGAGAGAGAGAGAGAGAGAGAGAGAGAGAGAGAGAGAGAGAGTGAATGTGCATGTATGTGAGAGACAGTGTGTGTGTATGTATGTGTGAGTGAAAGAGTGAGAGAGTGTGTGAGATAGAGAGAGAGAGTGTATATGTATCTTTCAGTGTGTGTGTGTGTGTCAGAGAGAGAGAGAGAGAGAGAGAGAGAGAGAATGTGCATGTATGTGAGAGAGATTGTGTGTATGTGTGTATGTGTGTTGTATGTGTGTGTGAGTGAAAGAGTGAGAGAGTGTGTGAGATAGAGAGAGAGAGTGTATATGTATCTTTCAGTGTGTGTGTGTGTGTGTGTCAGAGAGAAAGAGAGAGAGAGAGAGAGAGAGAGAGAGAGAGAGAGAGAGAGAGAGAGATGTGCGTGTATGTGAGAGACAGTGTGTGTGTATGTGAGTGAGATAGAGAAAGAGATAGTGTATATGTATCTCTGAGTGTGTTTGTGTGTGTGTGTGTGTGAGAGAGAGAGAGAGAGAGAGAGAGAGAGAGAGAGAAGGGGGGGGGACAGGGGAGGGAGGGGAGAGAGTGAGTGAGAGAGACATAGAGGGGCAGAGAGAGATAGAGAGAGATAGAGAGAAAGATAATAGGTAAGTAGGTAGGTAAGTAGGTAGGTAGGTAGGTAGGTAGAGAGAGAGAGAGAGAGAGAGAGAGAGAGAGAGAGAGAGAGAGAGAGAGAGAATATATGCATGTATGTGAGAGACAGTGGTGTGTGTATGTGTGTATGTGTGTGTGTGAGTGAAAGAGTGAGAGAGTGTGTGAGATAGAGAGAGAGAGAAGTGTGATATATGTATCTTTCAGTGTGTGTGTGTGTGTGTCAGAGAGAGAGAGAGAGAGAGAGAGAGAGAGAGAGAGAGAGAGAGAGAGAGAGAATGTGCGTGTATGTGAGAGACAGTGTGTGTGTATGTGAGTGAGATAGAGAAGAGATAATGTATATGTATCTCTGAGTGTGTTGTGTGTGTGTGTGTGTGTGTGTGAGAGAGAGAGAGAGAGAGAGAGAGAGAGAGAAGAGAGAGAGAGAGAGAGAGAGGGGTACAGGGGGAGGAGAGGGAGAAAGTGAGTGAGAGAGACATGGAGGGGCAGAGAGAAGATAGAGAGAGATAGAGAGAAAGATAATAGGTAAGTAGGTAGGTAGGTAGGTAGGTAGGTAGAGAGAGAGAGAGAGAGAGAGAGAGAGAGAGAGAGAGGAGAGAGAGAGAGAGAGAGAGAGAGAGAATGTGCATGTATGTGAGAGACAGTGTGTGTGTATGTGTGTATGTGTGTGAGTGAAAAGAGTGAGAGAGTCTGTGAGATAGAGAGAGAGAGTGTATATGTATCTTGAGTGTGTGTGTGTGTGTGTGTGTGTGTGTGTGTGTGTGTGTGAAGAGAGAGAGAGAGAGAGAGAGGGGGAGAGTATATGTATCTCTGAGTGTGTGTGTGTGTGTGTGTGTGTGTGTGTGTGACAGACAGACAGACAGAGTGAGAGAGACAGAAGGAGGGAGAGAGAGAAAGTAAACGAGAGAGACATGGAGGGGCAGAGAGAGATGATAGAGAGAAAGATAATAGGTAAGTAGGTAGAGAGAGAGAGAGAAAGAAAAAGAAAGAGAAGAGAGAGAGAGAGGAGAGAGGAGAGAAGAGAGAGAAGAAAGAGAGGAGAGAGAGAGAGAGAGAGAGAGAGGGATCATTAAATTGTTGATCCATGATTAAAATTGGTAGGCAATAATTGGAAAAGAAAGGGTAAAAGTGACATAAGATTGTATAGGTGAGAAACTGTCAGTGACCAAGCACCGTTGAATTCATGTCCACGCTACCCTAACTTAGATACACATGATCTATTAATGATATTGAGCTCTATTTACTTATTAATATAGCATAAGAAATTAATGATTGGGTAATTCCATATCAAATCATCAAGGCCATGACAGCCACCACCTTTAACTTTTGAAATTTTGCACAGGTAGTGGATTATATTAAAGTTAGACATTCCCCAAAATTTGAGCTTCTAATTCCAAAAATTGGCGGAGCTATGTCGATATGTTCTAGTACTTCCCTACACCTAAAAATGGTCATAAAATTTAGAATAGATGACAAAAAGTCGCCATTTTTCGTGATCCCCCTCAAATTTGGATAGCTAAAATTCGACATATATATATATATATATATATATATATAATATATATATATATATATTGTGTGTGTGTGTGTTGTGTGTGTGTGTGTGTGTAGAAATTTAGAAACAAACACGCGATGTTATGATGGATGGAAATTTATAGTCGATGCTTAAACATTTCGGTTTACAATAGCAACCTTCATCAGGACTGTGAAAATGAGAAGAAAAACAAGGATTTATGTGGATAAAAGATGATGTTTTGTGTGCGTTGAAGTAGAAAAAAAACATCCCGTGTTTGTTTCAAAATTTTCTCAATTACTGTCGGATTAATTTTTATATATATATATATATATATATATATATATATATATATATATAATAAACGAAGGCAATACAATGCGTAAAAAATTAAGACAAAAAGATATTTTATATGTCTAATCGATTTCAAAGCTAGAGCTTCATTTTGACATCACACGGTCGCAACATATTGCAACATCATACAAGGCTGACATCCGGTCAGTCTTGTTCTCAACAAACTTTTGAAAAAGAAAAAGAAGAAAGAGAGAAATAAGAAATTACAGTTATTCGCCCATTCATAAAGGAGGAGAAGAAGAAAGAGAGGAAAAAAAGGAGAGGAAAAGGAAATAAGAAGAGAAATTATAACCACACAAATAAAAAAACATAAGCACGTCATTTCTGAAAATAAACTCTGAGGATGAAGCTCTAGCTTTGAAATCGATTAGACATATAAAACATCTTTTTGTCTTTATTTTTTACGCATTGTATTGCCTTCGAATTTTATTATTTAAAAATACTTAACAATGCTTCAAGCAAATTACCAATTACTTATATATATATATATATATTATATATATATATATATATATATATATATATATATATTATATATATATACACAATTATAGTGGTGATTTTAAGACTAAAAACATTTTACAAAAATTGTACCTATTTTTACATATATCGAGTGTCTTAAAAATTATGAAATCAGACTTGAAGTGGCGAAGATAGCCGAAATAAATTTATTTCTGATGAATTAGGTTTTCATATATATATATATATATATATATATATATATATATATATATTTATCCATGCGTAGAGTTTTAGATAGAGACAAAGAATTTATTTGTATATACTTTCTACCTACTCAAACGAATGAATTTTTGTACACTCTTATATACAAATAATATTCAATATTTCTGGTATCTTTGTCTTCACATTTATATGTGAGGATCCAGTTTTCGCCTTCTTTTTTAATGTCTTTCTCCGTCTCCCTCCCTGTATTTCCTTATCTTTCGTCATCGTCTCCTTCTAGTTCCCCTGCTGTCTTTTATTCCTTGTCTTCCCAATAAACGGCCACCTCGCATTGGTAGCACTACTCTCTGTTTCACGCACACATTCGGAGAGAGAAAAGAAGACCTTCAGAGGTGAAGTATTGACCGAAGCCGACATGAAACGCTACCGATCGATATTCGGTCCAGAATTGGCCGTAGTCGTACCGGCTGCCACCAGCGTCGTTTTCGACAAAACCCCCCAAAGGATTGAGGCTACGCTGAATAGAGAGAAACGCCAAAGAATCTTTCTCTCCTCTTCCATGAGCGCAAGGGTCGTAATCCCCACAGATATTCCGAGAAAAAGGAGAGTATTTGGGAAAGTGGAGAGTCATTCTAACGTCGGTGCTAGTGAACACGGCCTGCGTTGCTTTTAGCCTCCAAAACTAATTTCGCATTCCAAACACTAAATTACCTCCCTTATATATATATATTTTGTTTTGTTTTGTTTTGTTTTTACCTTGTCTCATATTCTGATCGCACTTTTTTCTTAAACATACAAATCCAAAGTATAGAAGTTGTATCTAAACGGTGCAAAAAGACATTGAGAAAATAAATGGTACTACTATTGCAAAGGGATACTTATTAAATTATGTTTAGGTCACAATAAACAAATTATATGTGAGACATCTAGAAATATCAACAAACGAATCTACGAGCACAAAAAAGACATAAAAAACGGTCAATTAAATAATGTATTTATACGTTATTTTAAAATGTATGTATTTATAGATATTATTTTGAAATGTAGTATTTATAAATGTTATTTTAAAATGTATGTATTTGTAGATGTTTTTAAATGTATGTATTTATAAATGTTATTTTAAAATGTATGTATTTGTACATATTTTTAGATATATATATTTATATATGTTATTCTAATTTTAAAATTAATGTTATTTTAAAATGTATGTATTTATATTTATCTTGAAATGTATGTATTTATATATGTTATTTTAAAAATGTATGTATTTTATATGTTTGTATGTATTTATATGTTATTTTAAAATGTATGTATTATAATGTTATTTAAAATGTATGTATTTTACATGTTTTTAAAAATGTATGTATTTATTTTAAAAATGTATGTATGTAATGTTTTTAAATATATGTATTTATATATGTTATTTTTAAAATGTATGTATTTATAAATGTTATTTTAAAATGTATGTATTCATATATGTTATTTTAAAATGTATGTATTTGTACATGTTTTTAGATATATGTATTTATATATGTTATTTTAAAATGTATGTATTTATATGTTATCTTGAAATGTATGTATTTATGTATGTTATCTTAAAATGCATGTATTTATATATGTTATTTTAAAATGCATGTATTTATACATGTTATTTCAAAATGTATGTATATATAAATGTTATGTTAAAATGTATGTATACATGTTTTTTAAATGTATGTATTCATATATGTTATTTTAAAATGTATGTATTTGTACATGTTTTTAGATATATGTATTTATATATGTTATTTTAAAATGTATGTATTTATATGTTATCTTGAAATGTATGTATTTATGTATGTTATCTTAAAATGTATGTATTTATATATGTTATTTTAAAATGCATGTATTTATACATGTTATTTTAAAATGTATGTATTTATAAATGTTATGTTAAAATGTATACATGGTTTTTAAATGTATGTATTTATAAATATTATTTTAAAATGTATGTATTTATGTATTACTTTAAAATGTATGTATTTGTACATATTTTTAAATGCATGTATTTATATGTTATTTTTGAATGTATGTATTTATAAGTATTATTTTAAATTGCATGTAATTATAAATTTTATTTTAAAATGTACATATTTCTACATGTTATTTCAAAATGTATGTATTTGTACATGTTATTTTAAAATGTATTTCTACATATTTTTTAAAAAATGTACGTATTTATAAATATTATTCTAAAATGAATGTATTCATACATGTTATTTTCCAATGTATGTATTTGTACCTGTTTTTTTTTATGTGTGTATTTATATGTTATTATAAATGAATGTATTTATAAATGTTATTCTAAATGTATGTATTTGTACATGAATATTTTAAAATGATGAATCCTCGGTGACTAAACCATTCGTATATCTCAATTCCTTCGTGGGGTGGAAGACTCTTTTATTACATCGAAGTGAACTCTACAAGATCGCCAGCATTCTATCAAATTTACTGCACCAAGGACTCCAGCAAGTTTATTGCCAGCCTAACAAAAGGGTCTCAGACCGCAAAGCCACATAAGTAAATAAATCTAATGTCTATATATCGGAACGGTTGGTTTTTAAAGCCAGTAATTCCCAGTGAGTGGCTGAGTAGTCCATGACTTGCAACACTCCACTTTGGCCATTACTTAGGCTAGAACGGGGAGGTTTTTCTTTATTGTTATATGCACTACTTTTCGACCGATGTGCCCTCTGGCCATCTTCAGGTGTTTTTTGTCGAACCCCCCCCCATATATATATATATATATATATATATATTATATATATATATATATAGAGAGAGAGAGAGAGAGAGAGAGAGAGAGAGAGAGAGAGAATAAAGTTCAGACGCGTGTTTCGAGGTATCACCTCTCATCAGTGCAGTTATACCATTTTTAGCAACTACCTCTGGCCGGGTTCGAGACCCGAACGAACTTACGTTCGCCAAAACCTCTTACCCATACGGCCACAATCAGCTGCCAAGTATAGCAGGCTATTTAATCGCTACATTTCTAAGTGGAAATGAATTCACCAAGAGGTCTCAAACTTTGTAAACAAAGTGAGATTTAGCTGAACGCCGAATACGGTGAATTTGCAATTAAATCCCTCAAAAGGTGGCTTACCGGTGAATATGGGCACGATCGTTGGAGGTGCACAAAATCCAGGGGTTAAGTCCGCGATAAAACAAATACAAAGTGCTCAATACAAAGTAGAGCAAATTTATTAAATAAAATGATACAATAGAAACCTACTCGAGTTTCACCATAAGGATCTTCAGGGTTAAAACCACTGAATTAATCGAGTTACCGATTAATTGCAGCCGATTACACGCGTGTTCATTATTTTTTTCTTTTTTTTTCTTATTCAATGAACACACGTGTAATCGGCAGCAATTAATCGGTACCTCAATTAATTCAGTGGATTTAACCCTGAAGATCCTTATGGTGAAACTCGAGTAGGTTTCTATTGTATCCATTTCTTTAATATATATATATATATAAATGAATGAATCAATACACCATTGGTTTCTTGCAGTGTGTGTTTAATTTCTTAAGCTGAGCAATCATCAGGCAACGAAAAATGTTTTTGAAATGTTGAAATGCTACAAATTATATAAATATGGTCAAATGTATGCGTTTGATAATATATATATATATATATATATATATGTGTGTGTGTGTGTGTGTGTGTCTATAAAAGTAAAGTCCTTGGAGTGGCCTAAAGTCGTTTTCAACCAGACAGCGAGGGAGCATATCCCCTTTTCACAGGCACTAGACAAGGAAGATTGTTTTTTAGCGTTTGAAGTGGAGCGCACACAACTACAATCAGCTCCTCACATTACCGTAGATTGAAAATTAAAAATCAAAATTAAAAAGACATATAGTGCACAACCAACCAATCCAATGTTATATTCATACAGATCAATAAAACAAAATGTATTCGGCATAAAATAACCCAATGTGTTGACATGCCTTAAAAACTAACCAACCAACCAACCAACAAACAAACCAATTCATAGAAAGGAGACGATTGGCAAAAATAGAACCCAGGTTCCTTATGATAAAGAAATAAAAGTCTGCCGATTTCCACCGGTCTCGCATCGAGTCGGTCAGCTGATGATTTTAGCCGAAAACTCTTGGAGCGGTTTCTTTGATGATAACACTTTGCCTTCGCGAAAACAATTATCTATATATGAAAAGCTAAATTTATGAGACATATGTATGCTGTATTCTATAAGCTTTAAAAACCAACCGATCCGATATATATATATATAAAATGTTGTTCTGGTTCCAACGGGAGAAAATTCAATATTTTATAAAAAAAGAAGGTCTGCAAAATGTATTATGTTTTCAGAAAAAAATGATTTTATTCTTTTTATCTTACATATGCAACACGTGTTTCAGATCTTCTGGTATCTTCTTCAGGCTTTGATTGATAATATATATATATATATATATATATATATATATATATATATATATATATATATATATAATATATATATATAGGAAGAGGTGACACAAGGTCAATTGCTTAAGAAAAATTGAAAATTAAAAATTAAAACTAAAAAGGCATATCGTACACTGCTTATATATTAGATATGTTATATTATTATTATTATTATTATTATTATTATTATTATTATTATTATTATTATTATTACTCCTTTTGATTATTATTATTATTATTATTATTATTATTATTATTATTATTATTTTATTTTTTATGTATTTGTTTATTTATTTTACAACTGTAAAAGTTATTGAAAATCTTCAAGTTGGCCGTTTTTATCTTAAAATCAAAAAGTATACTTTGCTGCGATTTATACCGGATGTGGAAGACAACATCAGATACAATAAAAAAATCAAATCATTTCTCAATAGAACATCACAAAGGTAAGACACATATTTTATCCTCTCCAATATCTTATATAATAATTATATTAATTTAATGCTTTAAAAGAGTCCAGTAATAGATGAGGAAGGCTTTTCCATTAGGGACTTTTCTCAAAAATACTTTTTTTTTTGCCTTTGAGAAAGGTCCTTTGGAAAAGATTTTTTCATTTATTCCATTTATTTCATTTATTTTTTTATTTCATTCATTCATCTTTTCCATTAATTCTTAATTAAATATATGTTATATTCATAAAAATGAATAATATTGAACAAAACGTGTTGGGTTGACAACGCGTAAAACTCAACCAACCAACCAACCAGCCAACCAACCAATTCACAGCGAAGAGACGATTGGCAAAAATAGAACCCAGGTTCCTTATGATAAAGAAATAAAAGTCTGCCGATTTCCACCGGTCTCCGCATCGAGTCGGTCAGCTGATGATTTTAGCCGAAAACTCTTGGAGGCGATTTCTTTGATGATAATACATTGCCTTCCCGAAAACAAGTAGCAACTCTAAATCTCTGAGTGGTCATTTCCGGAAGGTCAAATTGGCTGGATGGTTCGCCGGTAAGTGAGAACGAACTCAGTAAATTAAGTTCTCTTTAACCTGATCAGATTGATCGTGTCAGTTTTGCAATAAAGATATCAGGTTCAGAGGAAATATCCCCCCATCCCCCCAAAAAACAACAACCCCCAAAGACAAAAACAAGTAAACATGAATTTGACTCTCCTTGTGTTTCATCCTATCATTAGTTCCTCTTCGTGCTATACTTATCGCTGAGGCGTGGGGAGGGGGTCCCGTGGCGTAGTGGATAAAGTGCTAGACTGCGACATCTCTTATTATAATGGAGATTGAGTGTTTTTCTGTCTATAACCGAAACTATATTCATATTCAAGTGACAATTCCCTTTGTTATTTACGTCACATTCTCAATTATTTTATTTTTATCTAAACTTCAATTATTAATAAAAATTGGTTTAAATTATTAATACCGTTGGCCTTATCTATATGATTATAACATGCAATTGTATTTATATATACAACAAAATAGCAGTTTACAGTGTTGACGAGAAGGCTAATTTACATATTGATAAATAAATAGTCATCTTATTATAATGGAGAAATAGTCATCTTATTATAATGGAGCTTGTGTGTTTGTCTGTCTGTAACAGAAACTATATTACGACTGTGTGAACGGAAAGGCTAATTTACATATTGATATTCAAAATTTGATTTTAATAAATATGTGCTTAGTATTATTGTTTTCTAATTGTTTGGTTTTATCTTATTGAATATGAGCAAAAATCTCGGGGATAAATCTTAGAAGAAATCCATTAACAAGAAGAAATAACTGTAATTATATTATTTACTCCCTATTTTAACTAAATAGTTAAATTAGGGTTTTCAGTTGTTCTTTTTTTTTTTTATTATACCCCCCTCTGTTTCAAATCTTTTTATCTTCATTCTTATTTAGTTTCATTAGCTTTCTAATTTAATATAATATCTTATTACATTAAAAATTAAATACTTGCACCCGGAGGGTGCATATATTTCCTAGTAAAATGTAATTTTCGCCGAAGGAAACTATTATAATAAAACAATAAATGACCAAGTAAATTTATATACACATTCACTATCACCAGAGCTTTCTTTTTGTGCAAAAATAATGAAGATTTTATTTATATCTGGGAAGATATCTAAAAATTAGGATTTGAATAGTAAGAGAAGGGAAAGTCATTGGTTGCGTTTGTGATTAAAACATAAATCAATTATGTAAGATCAAAACAATCAATGGATCTGCGAGACTAACTTTTTATAATCTCTCCCCTCTACCCAAGCAACGCTGGATAGCCACTTCTAGTCAGTTATAACGGCCATTTTGTTATAAGGACATTCTAAAAATGGCCGAGGGTGCCGTAATAACAAGAATATGCTCTATGCTCTGTTTTTTATGAACTTGGTGGTCATTTCATTGACATGCATTTGAGCGCATGCGCGCGGCGAGTGTTTAAGAAGAACTACAAAAACAAAATGGAGACTTATAAAGACACACGCGAAAGAACGACGTTATCATGCCACAATAAACATGGGTAAGGAGGTGGGTAAGTTAATAGTGATGATGATGATGATGGGTACGTTAATATTGATGATAATGAGGATGATGATGATGAGGGGTAAGTTAATAGTGATGATAATGAGGATGATGATGATGAGGAGTAAGTTAATAGTGATGATGATGATGATGATGATGATGATGGGTAAGTTAATAGTGATGATGATGATGATGATGATGGGTACGTTAATATTGATGATAATGAGGATGATGATGATGAGGGGTAAGTTAATAGTGATGATAATGAGGATGATGATGATGAGGAGTAAGTTAATAGTGATGATGATGATGATGATGATGGGTAAGTTAATAGTGATGATAATGATGATGATGATGATGATGGGTAAGTTAATAGTGATGATAATGAGGATGATGATGATGATGGGTAAGTTAATAGTGATGATAATGATGATGATGATGATGGGTAAGTTAATAGTGTTGATAATGATGATGATGATGATGGGTAAGTTAATAGTGTTGATAATGATGATGATGATGATGGGTAAGTTAATAGTGATGATGATGTGATGATGATGGGTAAGTTAATAGTGATGATAATGATGATGATGATGATGATGATGATGATGATGATGACGGGTATGTTAATAGTTATGTTAATGATGATGATGATGATGGGTAAGTTAATAGTGATGATAATGATGATGATAATGATGATGATGATGTTAATAGTGATGATGATGATGATGATGATGATGAATAAGTTAATATTGACGATAATGCTGCTGCTGCTCCTGCTGCTGCTGATGGTGATGATGAGTAAGTTAATAGTGATGATAATGATGATGATGATGATAGTTAATAGTGATAGTTAATAGTGATGATGATGATGATGATGATTGTTCTTTGATCCTAAAATCATGTTGCCGCGGGTCGGGTTTTTTTCTTTTGTCGTGGAAGAAGGGAGTAATGGTAACGTCGGCGTCTGTTGACGTTGTAGGGTCACGTGGGAGTGGGCAAAAAAAAAAAAAGGAAAAAAAAAAGAAGAAAAAAAAAAGAAACAAAACGTAACTGGCCTGATTGCGTCGTCGTCGTCGGCTAGGGTCCCTTTGACGATGATGATGATTACTGGGTGTAGGGTGTAGGGTGTCACCGACATATTCGACTGGTACCACCATCTTATATCGTAAAGAAGAAGAAGAAGAGTGCCCGGGAAATTTGTATTGCAAAGGAAGGTGAGGTGGTGGGGGTGATGACGGTGGTGGCGACGGTGGTGGTTGTAAGGCTTTTGGTGGTAGTTTGGATTATGAAGGTGGTGGTATGTTGGAGTAGTGGGAGGAGGAGAGAGAAGATAAAAAAAAGGGGCATAGGTTGAATTAAAAGAAAATGTAGGATATTTAGTCAGAGTACTGTGTGAGGAGGGACGTATTAGTGAGAGAGAGAGAGAGAGAGAGAGAGAGAGAGAGAGAGAGGAGAGAGAGAGAGAGAGAGAGAGAGAGATGAATGGAAAGAATAGAACAGGAGATGATATGTAAGAGTAGAACGGGAAAATATAGAAGAACGATTATATATACTAGTACAAAATAAAAAACACCCTCCGGGCGATGTAAAAATAGATTTTTGAAACATATTGCCTGAGGGGTGGGAGTAAAAAATTCAATGCCAGCGAATTTGTACCCTAAGTAAGTGAAATCATCAAATTCATTAAAGGATTAAAAAATAAAACAATTTGAAATGTAAACTTTAAATATGTATTAAAATAAAACAAACTATATATAGATATATAATACCAGTCATGTATTTATTAAAACTTGTTTTAAAAACAATGAGGACTGTCTAATGTTGCATGTTCAAATTTTGAGTGTATTTATTCTATGTTATGACGATTTTGGGTAATGTGACGTAAGCAGTGACGTAATTTTTGTTACAGACAAAAACCGGAAGTGAATCTCCATTATTAATAAGGATAAGATATATAATTGAAATAATCACAAGCAAACTCGGCGAATAGCGTGCGCGACGTGTGGAACACTGTACAGCTGTTTCGATCTAATTAGTCTCATCAGCAGTGTATACCTACGATCTCCTCCCGACAGAGATCGAACCGGAGAACCCAGAACGCAAGTGGGCTTCTCTTTATGAACAAATGGAGATGGATGGATAGATAGATATAAACAAAGTAAAAAATGAACAAATTGAGATAGATAGATAGATAGATATCCATCTTCATATCTAAACAAGAATTACGACAAATTTCTATAAATAAATTTCTAAACAAATTACGATAAATAAACAATTACGAAAAAAAAAAAAATTTAACGCCCTAAGTTGGTTGTTTTCTTTCAAGTAAAACCACCGAGACAACATAGCTGGGGACGTTATTTTAATAGTCACCTGGTAGCAATTTCTGAGGCAGGAGACCGGGACGCACTTCCTCATAAATTACCCTCAGTCTTAAAAGCAAGGAATATTTTAGTATGAATTTTGTGTCCTTGAACTAAACAGTAAAAAAGCCTTTAGGACACAAAGATTGATTCGCTCAGCTTTAGTATAATAATAGATAATAGATAATAAGCAGCGTGTAGCAGTCGAGTGTATGATATGGTAGACCTTTGAAATTCAGTGTATTCCCAAGTTGGACGACACTCCTTGTTCTGTGTCTTCTGGAATTATTTCTTGGACTGGCGACAAACGTATTTGCGATTCTTTTCTCTTTGTCTCAGTTCTGCTATTATGACTCATACTGTAAAGATATTGTTCTTTCTCCTTTGAACTCTTTTGGTCTAAAATCTTCTTCTTCTTCTTCTTCTTCTTCTTCTTCTTCTTCTTCTTCTTCTTCTTTCTTTCTTTCTTTCTTTCTTTCTTTCATTCTTTTATTCTTTCATTCATTATTCATCTTCTTTCTTTCTTTCTTTCTTCCCTTCTTTCTTTCTTTCTTCCTTCCTTCTTTCTTTCATTCTTCTTCCTCTTCTGATTTTCTTTCTTTCCTTCTTTCATTAATTCTTCTTCTTTCATTCATTCATTCATTCATTCATTGTTTCTTTCTTTCTTTCATTCTTCTTCTTCTTCTTTCTTCCATTCTTTTCTTTTTTCATTTATTATTCATTTTCTTTCTTTCTTTCTTTCGTTCTTTCTTTCTTTCTTTCTTTCATTCTTCTTCTCCTTTCTTTTATTCTTTTATTCTTTCATTCATTATTCATCTTCTTTCTTTTTTCTTTCTTTCTTCCTTTCTTCTTCTTTCTTTCTTTCATTCTTATACCTCTTCTTTCTTTCATCCTTTTCTTCTTTCATTCATTATTCATCTTCTTTCTTTCTTTCTTTCTTTCATAATCATCATCATCATCATCATCATCCCTATTTGTTCGTGCCATACCCGTTTCTGTCATACAGACATATCTACCACATGGCCAATACTCCTCTTTCCCTTGGCATTATCTCCGGGTTCGAATTCAGAGTCGATCTTGTTTGGTTAGGTGTCCCCCACCACCCCAATACTAAAGAGCCCACCCTATTTCGCCCCCTTGGGTTATCCCCAAATAAGACATGGTTTTATGTGCCCCTTTTTTGTTCCCAACGGCATTAATGCAAAATGAACGTAAACGGCCACAGTTGTAAGTTTAACTCGGCTGACCGATTACATTTTCCACGCCGATGCCCATTATGACATCCAGAGAGAGAGAGAGAGAGAGAGAGAGAGAGAGAGAGAGAGAGAGAGAGAGAGAGAGAGAAGAGAGAGAGGAGAGACAGACAGAAAGAGAGAGAGAGAGAGAAAAGTTGGTTTTTGGTTTGGTTTGTTTTATGGCATATCAACCTCAGTGGGTCATTTAATGGCGATAAAGTTTTTAAATAAATCAATTCTTAATGGATATACAATTTTTTTATAAATACATTTTTCTATTTAACCCATAGATGGGACCCTAACAGGTACTACCACTCCGGGTCAGAGTGGACCAGGAGGCAATGGTGATGAAGGGGTGCTCCACATTCCCCAAACCTCCAAAACTGGAACCTCACCATCAGATAGAGTTTAACGTCATTCCCAGGACATGTAGACCCGCAGCCACCGCCTTCTAGCACCCAGATGATAAAAAGGGGTTGGGGCTTTCCATAAGGGGAGAGAGAAAGATAGATAGATAGATAGATAGATAGAGAGAGAGAGAGAGAGAGAGAGAGAGAGAGAGAGAGAGAGATTCATAAATTTAACATTATTTAACCCTTTGTGTTTCTCTTGTAAGTGTGGTATCCACTGAGTCAATCACAAGGATACAAAAACGTATCGAAGAAGAGGATAAGGCACGGCATTATTGGATGTTATTGAAGGGGCCAGATGCATTGATAAAAAAACTAGGGGTTCAAATATTTTTGTTTCTCTGAATGTTTGAGATGAGGCTTCAAAAATTAGTATTATCTGTGTTATTCGGACTATCGGCCGAAACGTTGTACAGATAACAATGAAGATGAGGACAATAGTCCGAATAACGCAGATAATACCAACTATGTTTGGTCTTCTACAGTTTTAATCGTCAGTCAGGTTTTGATCAGGACCACAAATATTACGTATGCTACTCTAATGGAAACATTGATTCAATACTTTTTTGTTTTATTATTATATATAAGTTATGTAATCATTTTACTCTAAAAAATCTTTAAAAGTTTATATATATAATATATATATATATATATATATATATATATAATATATATATTATATAACACATTCATGCCCCCCCCTCTACCTACCGCGCAAAATTCTCACCGAAAATACACACACGCTACATAAAGAAAAAAACTTCAAATAATCGAAGCTTTATATATCAAACAAAAAAACCTACCTTAAAGAAAATAAACTTTGAAATAAGTCAACATGTTCTCAAATGCTTATAATTTCCCGCCTATCCTCCTTCCACTATACCCCTCCCCTTCTCACAACTTGTGCCCCCGTCCTACAAAAAATCACTACTGCAACGCTCGCTCGAACCACTATCATTCCTCCAAACCTCCTACTACCAATGGTTATTACCTCCCACTTCTAATTCCTTGCTACTACTCGTTCATGTTAAAAACGAGACACGAAATAATACATCATTTCCTACCTGAGGATGGCAAATTGTATTGCCGAAAGCGCTCGTTTTGAAATCTTTGGTGGACTGTTATACCAGTTATACCCCGACACCAGAAGGATGGCCCGAAAATTGGAACGGATCAACCAAAGACTTGTCCGACAGGAATTGTCTGTACAGTTCAACAAAACTTGTATAAAAGAAAAAAAATGCTGCCAAAATACACTTATTTTAATATATATATATATATATATATATATATTATATATTATATATATATATATATATATAGTTTAAGGACTGCCTCAAGGACACTCTGGAGAACACTGCTATTGCTGTGGAGGACTGGGAGAAGCTAAACTTGTTATAGACCTGGCTGGAGAGCCACCATCTACCTGTCTGTGGAAGAATTTGAGTCCAACCGAATTAAACCCCCACAATTAAAGCGGGTTATTAGAAAGGGTAATTTTCAGACCAGCAACATTCAAATTGGAGAAGTTCCAACATGTAGTTTATGTGGAAGAGTATAACTCTCCAGTGCTGGCCTGGTGAGTCATCTGAGAAAACACAAGGATACAGTGTCAAATGCTATTCGCACCTAACTATAAACAAAAAAAAAACAAAACAAAACAAAAAAAAACAGGAAATGGTCTTACTCGAACACGAGTTGATAGCCATTAATTAATTAATTAATTAAAATATATATAGGAGAGAGAGAGAGAGAGAGAGAGAGAGAGAGAGAGAGAGAGAGAGAGAGAGAGAGAGAGAGAGACAGAGAGAGAGAGAGAGAGAGAGAGAGAGAGAGAGAGACAGAGAGAGAGAGAGAGAGAGAGAGAGAGAGAGAGAGAGAGACAGAGAGAGAGAGAAGAGAGAGAAGAGAGAGAGAGAGAGAGAGACAGAAAGAGAGATAGAGAGAGAGAGAGAGAGAGAGAGGGAGGGAGAGAGAGAGAGATTGGAGTTGAATTTAAATTAAGATTGTTTGAAAAATATTCTTAGGGTTGTTGTTTGTTGTTGGCATAAACAAAAAGGGGGAGACCGAGAAGCGAGGGAGTCTATCCCTTTTTCACTAGTGCTAGACCAAGGAGATTGTTTTTTGGCGTCTGAGACGGAGCGCCACACATACCACCATCTCCTCACTTTACCACGCAGATCCCTGTGCTACTCATACGCTGAGTTGGCGAGGGCCGTTATATGATTTCTAATCGAACGCTCTACTGACTGAGCTAAACACTATATGCGCGCACGCGCGTGTGTGTGAATTATTTTATGTAAAAATTTTGACAGACTATGCAGATACCACACTCTGATGTTGATGGTAGGTGTAGCGCTAGACTAAGGAGATTGCTTTCAGCGTCTGAGACGGAGCACCACACCTACTACCAGCCACTCACTTTACGGCACAGATCCCTATGCAACTCATACGCCGAGTTGGTGAGGGTCGGTATCGAACCAGGAACCTCGAGGCTGACCAGCTGAACACTCTACTGACTGAGCTAAACCAGCCCTATAATTTTACACGACTTTTTTTTTTATATTTATTCTCTTTTGTGTGTACGTTTGTGTATGTGTACGTGTATGTGGGTGTTTTGCTTTTGTTGTTTCTTTTGTGTGGAGGATAACCTCTTTTATTTTTTTCTTCTTTGTTCCTTTATCAAAACAGTTTTCTTTACGACGTCGATTATAGCAACAGCGTGCTAGTTCGTTGTGAGAAATCGTCTTTTTACGAGTGGATACATTATAAAACTTAGATCATTTCTTGATCTGTCAATATGTCGTTTAATACTCGAGTCAATAACAACAAAAGAAGACGGCCATTACCCCCAAGTTGAATCAAGATCAGGTTTTTGTGACGACGAGCAACGGTAGATAGACTTCACCCCCTCCCCACGTCTAAGTCAGTCCATATTTGCACAAGTATATTAAACTCTATTTATCTCTCTTTCTGCTCCGAGGAAAACGTCAAATGGAACGCCTCTCAACATAAGATTGTGTATAAACATTTTTTTTTCCTTCTTTCTATTCGTTTATTTCTTTACTCGTGTTGCTTATCGCTTCTTTTTTTTATTTGGCGCTAAGGTACAACACAAACAAGTGTTGGATAAAACCATAAAATCTTATTATAATGGAGTTTCGGTGTCTGTATAACTATGCAAAACTATGTCACTGCTTACGTCACAAAACCTTCAGGAATTCCATACGTTTATCAATGGGTATTTGATTTAATTTAAGTCAAAATCATAAATATTAATACATAGAATAACATTTATTTAATAACAATGTCCCAATGAAAATCTGAGTTTGATTTGCCTCAAAACAGCTCATATCATTAGTGTATGTATATATGTATTAGTGTACGTGTGTGTTCATGTGTGTGCATATATATATATATATATATATATATATATATATGGGAGTAAATATGGAAATAAAATCCGACAATATTAAGAAATTTGAAAAAACAAGTGTTCCAAAAATAAGATGAATTTATTTATCGACGCTTAAACGTTTCGGTTTCTTTAAACCTTCATCAGGATGTATTATGGGGTATTAATATGGGGTGTATTATGGGGTGATAATATATATATATATATATATATATATATATATATATATATATATATATACCCTTGGGAAAGGTATGAATCCATATATTCTCTCTCCAGCTATGGGTTAAATAGTAGGACAGACCGGGCCCTTCAGCCTTGGGTAGGTAACCAGTCTAGGAAAGGGATAACTCTGAATTCAAAATTCCTGAGGTCGGTCGTTGATTGGGTTTGTGGCAACCCTTGATGCACCAATTCTTTCCTATCGACTGTGCCAAAAAGTGTGGATGGTCCAACACAAGCCTTCACCAATATAAATAAATCACTGTGTGGGTGTTCATTATGTGTATGAACCCTCATGCGTCGAAAATCGACGGGAGAGTCCATTAATTAATATATATATATATATATAATACAGTAAATAAATATATATATAATAATACAGTAAATATATATATATATATATATATATATATATATATATATATATATATATATATATATATATATATATATATAATACAGTATATCTTAGAAATCACATATAGAATCATCCCTTACTATCAAGTTTTTGGATACCTCTCATCTCTCTCTCTCTCTCTCTCTTCTCTCTTTCTATATATATATATATATATATATATATATATATATAAATCTTTCTCACATATAGTGGATTTCACTTTTCCCTACAGAGTTTTCATACCTTGATAAAGGATGAAGGTTCACCTGAAATATCGGAATAAATCAAACCAAGGACAGAACAACAGCTAGATATTAAAACTGTTTTATGGTTCTGTTTTTTGTTTTTGTTCATTTCACATGCTTCATAATACCAAAAACAACATTCACAAGAACAAAGTTTATACACAACCAACTTATATATATATATATATATATATATGATGTGGATTTTGTGTCTCCGTATGCTTCTGGTGCGTATATATATTTGAGGTGAATGTTAGTATTTGTATCCGTTTTAGGAGATACATCACCACCTCGATTCACAGTCAGTCGAAGGGACATAGCAGTCCCGAAAATTTACCCGGCTAAATAAATGAAACTCAAAACAAACCAGTGTCTTCAGATATTTATTCCTCAACTAACATATTACGCTAACAATATTAGCATAATAAGTACGTTAATGCTTCACACCTAAGCCCAAACCTAGTATAAGTATCTCCTAAAACGGATACAAATGCTAACATTCACCTCAAATATATATATATATATATATATATATATATATATATATATATATATAATCTGGAAGAGCTCTCTAGGGGCGACAAATTAGCTTTCACCGTCAGCATAAAGCAATGATAGTCTGGATCTCTCTGGTGATCGTAAAAAATATATAAACAAATCTATGTATTAAATAGTTAAATACCGCTCCTTAAACGGCAGCTGTCAGAGGTTAACGGATCGGGCTGATGAAAAGTCAGTCGGATTTCGCTCCTGGTCAGATGTAGATTTTGTGTGCAGCCACACGGAAGAGACGTGAAACGTCGAAACACGGTGTCTGTGGATGACATATAATATATATATATATTACATATATATAAAATAATATATCTCTAATAAATAATTTCATTTTTTTAATTTTATTATTTTTTATTTTTATTTTTTTATTTTTACAACTGTAAAAATTTATTGAAAAATATTTCAGTTGACCGCTTTTATCTTAAATTCATAAGGTTACAATGTTGCCAATTTACAACGGAAATAGGATAGACAAGATTAGACAGAAAAAATTCGAATTACTTCTCAATATAACTTTACAAAGGTAAGACATTATTTTATCCTCTCCAATATTTTATATGATGATTAATCCGATGATTCGATAAAGAGTCTCATAGAATGTTAAAAAGGTTTTTTTCTATTAATGATCTCTCTCAAAGATTATTATTATTATTATTATTATTATTATTATTATTATTATTATTATTATTATTATTACTTTCATTTGGGAGAGGTCTCCCGGAAAATATATGTTTTAATTATTCTATTCATTCCATTCATTTTTTATTATATTCGTTGGTTCATCTTTGCATTAATTCTTAACTATATATATATATATATATATATATATATATATATATATATATATATATATATATATACCTAAAATATAGATTATAATTTTAGGTTATTATATAATTATTATTATAAATTATAGATTATTAATTCTTAACTATATATATATATATACATATTTATATATATTAACTTATATATATATATATATATATATATATATATATATATATATATATATATAAGTTAAAAGAAAGGAAATGAATCCGACGGTATGAGTATATATAAAAAGATATGAAAACACCACAAAAAACTGTTAAAGTGAAAACATTTTATAAAATGTTTTCACTTTAACAGCTTTTTGTAGTGTTTCATATATATATATATATATATATATATATATATATATATATATATATATATATATATATATACCAGCCTTTGCTATAATAAGTAAAGATGAGCAAATGACAACGATTAAAACGATATGGTCTAAATTCATCTTTTTTTATCAATTGTTTCCCCAAGCTTTTGAAATGCAAGATTTAAAACAGCTCAGTGCTTATTGTGCCGTCCATCATTGATTAACCGATGAATTTTTGCTGTTCTTTGTGGAAGACGATAAATACGGAAAGAAAAAGAAAAAGAAAGAAAAAAAAAGAAAGAAAAAGAAAGAAAAAAGAAAGAAAAAAGAAAGAAAGAAAAAGAAATTGTTGAAAAACGATCAGTGTAAACAAGATTTCCTTGTCCGTTTTGTTGGTGCCTCGTCATTTCTTTTACCATTTTTGATCTGGAATTAGTTCAAGACTTTTGGCTTTCGTTAATTAGATGCATCACACGATATTCGCTAAAGCAAATTTCTACATTTTTTACAATGTTTTCTCACCCCCCGCTCTCTCTCTGTCTCTCTCTGTCTCTCTGTCTCTCTCTGTCTCTCTCTCTCTCCCAGTGTTTTTTTTGCTTTCTCTATTTATTTACGACGGAAACTTTCTTTCTCAAAGATTTCTTTTATCATTTTTATCGTTCGTTAATTCTCTTTCATTTTCTTTTTTTTTCTTTTTCTTTTTTTTTCTTCTTTTTTTTTTTCTTTTATTTTCTTTTTTCTTTTTCTTTTTTTTTTTCTTTTTTCTTTTTTTTTCTTTTCCTTTTCCTTTTTTTTTTGTAATTCCTTTATTCATTTTCTTATTCGCTATGTTTTGATTCGGTTATATTTTTCATTTCTTTTTCATTCAGCATACAAAAGCCATGATAATTTTTTATTCATTTTTTCTCCTTCCCTTTGCTTCACCCCTACCCAACCCCCTTTCTTCATTATCAAATATTTGTTTGTGATTTAATTTCTCTTTTAGCTTTTCTGATATTCCCTTTTATTTTATCATAAAAATATTTCCATCCACATTTCTTCATTCCTTTCTTCTTTCCTTCCTTCCTTTCCTTCGTTTTTCATTCGCTTCACATTTTCGCTATACACATCACACAATCTCATTTTTCTTATTGAATATGCAGATCACTTTGATTCGAGAAACTATTGTCGAAAAATTATTACGGATGTTATTGTCATTAGCATTTCAGTCTCGGGGGTTTTAAGTAGTGTATCAGCCACGCAGTATGGTTGGTGATTGGCGAAGTAATAAACCACATGACTTAGGCTAATCTATATTATATTATACTAGCAAATATATGCACCCTCCGGGTGAAAGTATTTAAGTTTTAATGTAATAAAATATTGTATTAAATTATAAAGGCTAATGAAACTAAATAAGAATACAGATAAAAAGATTTGAAACAGAGGGAGTATAATAAAAGATTTGAAACAGAGGGAGTACAATAAAAAATGGAACAACTGAAACTTACTCTTCCATCACTCTCGTCTTTCATTGTTATTTTTTCTAATTTAAGTATTTAGTTATAAGAGGAAGTAAAGAATAAAATGACAGTTATTTTATCTTGTTAATGGATTTCATTTAAGATTCATTGAAGAGATTTTTGCTTATATTCATTAAAATAAAACCAAACAATTAGAAATCAATAATACTAAGCACATATTTATTAAATTCGATTTTTTTAATATTAATATGCAAATTAGCCTTCCCGTTCACATTGTAAAGCGCTATTTTGTTGTATATATAAATATAATTGCATGTTGTTAGTATGTAGACATAGTTAACAGTATTAATAATGTAAGACAATTTTATTAATAATTGAGGTTTAGATAAAAACTAAGTGTATTGTGACTTGAGTAGGAATATAGTTTCGGTTACAGACAGAAAAACACACAATCTCCATTATAATAAGATATAGCGCTAATACCCTTGGGAAAGGTATGAATTCTACTCTCCCTCCAGCTATGGGTAAATAGTAGGGTATACTGGGCTCTTTAACCTTGGTTAGGCAACCGGTCTAGGAGAAGGAAAACTCTGAATTCAAACCTGTTAAACTCCGCTTAAGAAATTGACCTTGTGTCACACCCTGCTCGTGCGGAGGGGTTGGTAAATATATATATATATATTATATTATATAATTATTATATTAATTATTATTATATTAATATATTAGGGATCTGTGCGGTAAAGTAAGGAGCTGATGGTAGGTGTGGCGCTCCACCTCAAACGCAAAAACAATCTCCTTAGCCTAGCGCTAGTGAAAAGGAGATAGGCTCCCTAGCTGATGGGCTTTCACCGACTTTAGGTCACCCCGATGACTTTACTTTACATATTGAAGTATTTCCCGATAGCTCTTAAGTAAACATATCAAACGTTGTAATAATTAAATTATCATACTGGATTCGAGCCATGGTGAAAAGGGAATAGACTTCCTCGCTGCCCAGCTGATACCGGCAATAGGTCACTTTTCCGACTTCACTTTTACGTTGTAGGTATGTTATCTATTTTCATCTGGATATTTGTTTGGGCTTTGCAAAATATTTGGGACGTCAAAATAAACAATAAATGCTGCCAAATATTTTCAAAAAAGTCTCTTTACAATAGAATGAAACGAAATTCACATCCTTATCCAACACTGGCAGAATTTTCCGGAGAAACATCTGAAATAACTAGGTCTTCAGTTACCTCCAACGCCATCTACCGGCAGGTCCGAAAACTTTGTTTGTCTTGACAACAACAGCGCTAATAACATATCCACCATCACGTTCAGCACGTTTTTGGCGCGCTTTTATAGTGACAGGCAATTGTTTGTATATGGCCAGTGAGGGGGTTTAAGTAGTGTATCTTTTCATTATGTTCGATTGAAACAGATTAGCATTATTATTTCCGCGCGCTCACCCCTCTCGATGTTTTCCCTTCGTTCTTTCTTTCTTTCTTTCTTTCTTTCTTATTATATTTTTCTGTGTAGTATGTCCTTTTTCCTCCTTTATTTTTATATAATGAAAACGGAATGGTCTATTATTTATCTGAGGTAACGACACTCATAAGAAATAAGAATTCAGTGGATAATCAACACCAGACAATCAGGATTTACATTTTGCATTCCATCTTGGACGATTTGGATGGTCTCATTTTTAAGCAGAGGCTGTTGCAAGATGATATCTATAGTACTTTTAAGAAACACGAGTATTAATATATACATTTAATAGTAATAGTTTAATTTGGATTATCTAACGGAATATCAACTCCTTATGGGTTATTTAATGCCCACATTTGATTGATTTGTAAATATTTATACTTTTAACCTTCTTTAAAATCATTTTTTAATTACACTTTTTTATATGCCAATAATAGTTTGAAATATTTAATTAAGAGCTATTGAAAAATAGTTTAATATTTAAAAAGTATAATAATCTTGATTTAACCCTCTCTCTTTCTCTCTCTCTCACTCTTCTTTCCTTCTTTCTTTTCATTATGTTCGATTGAAACAGATTAGCACTTACCCTCTCTCTATATCTCTATATCTCTATCTTTCTTCTGTTATCTTTCTTTCTTTCTTTCTTTCTTTCTTGTATTATTTCTGTATATCATGTCCTTTTCTTATTATTATTTAGCGGAGATGACGACACTCATAAGAAATAAGAATTCGGTGGATAAGCAACACCAAATAATCTGGATTAACATTTTTGTATTTTATCTTCGACGATTTGGACGGTCTAATTTTAAACTTATTTTTATGTTTCAATTAAGAAACAGATTAATTTTATCGCCCCATCCCTCTATCTTTCCCCGTCTTTCTTTCTTTCTTTCTTTCTTTCTTTCTTTCTTTTCTTCCTTTCTTTCTTCTTCCTTTCTTTCTTTCTTTCTTACTTTCTTTCTTTCTTTCTTTCTTATTATTTTTTCTGTGTAGCATGTCCCTTTTCTTCCATTTCTTTCTTTATAATAAAAACGAAATGATCCATTATTTAGGTGAGGTGACGACACTCATAAGAAATAAGAATTCGGCGGATAAGCAACACCAGATAATCGGGACTTACACTTTTTCATTTCATCTTTTCGGTCTCATTTTTAACCATAGCGTGTTACAAGAGGGAAGAGTAAGGAACACGAGTATTAATATAAAGATTATGAACGAAAACAATGTTTACATTTTCGCACCATCGACTCAAACTGAATATTTTTTGCTTGTTTCTTAATAGAATGTTTTACACAATAAAATCAATTGTACTTCAATATATTTATACTTGTACTTCAATTGTAATTCAATTCTAATTCAATATAATTGTATTTTAATTGTAATTCAATATAATTCTATACATCATTTTACACAAGAAAATTCTATATGATTTTTTACACAAAATATTTTACGTAAAATTCGGTTAAATCGAACTTAACGGACCTAAATTCCACCATCGTATGTCACCACGCCGAAAGAAAAAAAAATTAAGGAATTAATCAAATTTAATGAAATTTTAAATGTTGATATATTAATGAATAAAAGATATAATGCACCAGTTATTTTATTTAAAAACTTTGAACCACGTACATTTGAGGCGTAACACAGATTCGCAAAGATACGTGGTTCAAAGTTGACTGACCTAAAAAAATGTAAAAGTTTTTAAATAAAATAACTGGAGCATTATATCTTTTATTCATTAATATATCAACACTGAAAATTTTATTAAATTCGGTTAATTCCCTGATTTTTAGTAATTTTTTTTCTTTCGGCGGGGTGACATACGATGGTGGAATTTAGGTCCGTTAAGTTCGATTTAACGTACAATTCTATATAATTTTTCACACTATAAAATCAATTGTTCTTCAATATATTTCCACTTGTTCGTTAGATTGGAACCGATGGCATTAATATAGTACGGCTGTTAAACCTGACGTTATATCCTTTGGTCTTTGTAGTCACAAGAACAAAAAAAAATTAATCAGTCAGAAACGTAGACGGTAAGGACAGTTAGTCTATTTTCCACCATCTTGTCATTCCGTGCGTCGCACCTGGTCGTGCCTTTCCGAGTTCACGCAGGACGCTGTCTTATCGCTTTGTGCAGGTCGACCACCCACTGGTTCAAAGTTCTTGAACGTGACTAGATTAAAAGCGAACGGCTCGAAGACCTTAGGCGACACTGGCACAATATGCTCCGCACTGTACACACACCGTGATGTGTCCCCCCAACCCCCCACCCGTACACGGGATGAACAGATGACGACGATCGGTGGGATTCACACCTTGAAAATTACTAGGTCTCGTCGTCGTCGTCATAGGATGAATTGCTTGCTTTTTATCAGCTTACCTCTCTTGGTATAAGTCAGCATGCCCCTAAAGATTAATAAAAATTATAATAATAATAATAATAATAATAATAATAACAATGGTGATGATGATGATATTAATAATGATAATGATGATATCAATAATAATAATAATAATAATAATAATAATGATGATGATGATGATGATATTATTATTATTATTATTATTATTATTATTTACTCCTTTTGAGTTTTCACATCAGTGTTAGCTGATGGTCTTTCACTGGAGTCTGAGTGACAGCAAGTCTCCTCAGGTCTCCAGGACTCTTCTGAGTATTCTGGCAGATTGCAGCAGTGCAGTGTTCTGAATGGTTTCAATCCTTCCTCTGATATCCAAACTTTCCAAGCCCTTTTCCAATCCCTTTGGGACTGTTCCAAGTGCACCAACTACAATTGGTATAACTTTTATTATTATTATTATTATTATTATTATTATTTACTCCTTTTGAGTTTTCACATCAGCATAAGATGATCCGTTTTAATTTCAAAGTCCCAGAGAATTTTGTGCGTTTCGTTCTCAAGAACAGATTCTGGTTTATGCATATACCATTTTGTTGTATGGTCAAATTTAAATTTTTTGCATAATTCCCAGTGAATCACCTTCCCAACCCAATCGTGTCTAGTTTTGTATTCTCGTTGTGCTAGTTTGCTACATTCGCAGAGTATATGGTTTACAGTCTCATCTCTATTACCGCAAAGTCTACATTTACTATTTTGTTGGGTCTTATCAATTTTCGCTTTGATGTAGTTTGTCCTTATGGCATTATTTTGTGCAGCAATTATAAGTGATTCTGTTTCTCTTTTGGGGTTTCCCTTTCTTAACCATGTCCAAGTCTTTTCATGTGCAGCCTCTTCTATTTGTCGTTTGAAGCGTCCATATAATTGTTTTTTGAAGCGTCCATATTTACTCCTTTTGAGTTTTCACATCAGTGTTAGCTGATGGTCTTTCACTGGAGTCTGAGTGACAGCAAGTCTCCTCATGTCTCCAGGACTCTTCTGAGTATTCTGGCAGATTGCAGCAGTGCAGTGTTCTGGATGGTATCAATCCTTCCTCTGATTTCCAGACTTTCCAAACCCTTTTCCAATCCTTTTGGGACCGTTCCAAGTGCACCAACTACAATTGGTATCACTTTCACTTTCATATTCCATAACTTTTTCAGTTCTCTAGCAAGGTCCAAATATTTGTCCATTTTTTCATTTTCCTTCAGTTTCACCCTGTGATCTGCTGGAACTGCAAAATCCACCAGTTGACAAGTTCTTTCTTTTTTGTTAATCAACACTAGGTCTGGTCTTCTTGCTGGGATAAGGTGATCCATTTTTTATCATAGGGTGAAGATGAAGGAAAACCAAGTTTTGATTAACAAAAAAAAAGAAAAAAAAGAAAAAGAGAACTTGTCAACTGGTGGACTTTGCGGTTCCAACAGATCACAGGGTGAAGTTGAACGAAAGCAAAAAGATGGACAAATACCTGGACCTTGCAAGAAGCTATGGAATATGAGAGTGAAAGTGATACCAATTGTAGTTGGAACGCTTGGAACAGTCCCAAAAATTTGGAAAAAAGACTGGAGGAACTGGAAATTGGGTTTCCAATTCCCTAAATTGTCGAGTTTTAGCTCTCCAAATTTGGGTGGGGAGACGCGAAAAATGGCGACATTTGACATCTATTTTTGTCTATAAAAGGAGTTCTAGAACTTCCCTACCCCTAAAAATTGGTTCATAAAAATATTTTCGCCCAAGAAACCAAAAATGCTATAAAAAAGTTTTAAAGTCAACCAATTTTGCGTCGCCATTTTTCGCGAACACCACCAAATTTGGAGAGCTAAAAATCGACAATTTTGGGAATTGGAAACTCACATTTTGGGGATTGTCGAACTTTAACATAGCCCACGTCTAGAAAAAAAAAAACACAGAAAAATTGAAAGGGGTGAGTGACAATTTTTTTTTTTTAATGATTTGACATGGAATTACCCTATTTTTTAAACACCCCTATAACCAGGCAACGCCGGGTAGCTGCTTCTAGTTTCCCCTAAATGTAACTCTCAACTTATCTTCGTTATTTCCCATCCTTCTCTTTTCTTTCGTTGGTCATCTCTATTTCCCAGCCCTTCACTTTAGTATGCCCCTTCACTCTGCCACATTCTTATCCCTGCCACCCCTTCCCTTCCCCCATGACATCATCTCACCCCACCCACGACTACCTATCAATTTATTTACCTGGGCAGCTGAGACAGGCTCTCACGCAGGATTAACATACATGTCCCTGCCACTAAGTCTCCGAGCCACGAGCGGACAAGCACCACACGTGGAGAGCTGACCACCATGGCAATGATGACCACTGCTAAGATGGCCGTGGTGTTGGAAACAAGAACAAGTAGCTCCAGAGGAGGCGCGGTCGAGATGTCCGTGGCGGTGGTGGTGGTGGAGATTACCGCTGTATTTGATGGCGGGGAGGAGGAGGCGAAGTAGGGATGGTAAAGTTGGTTGTAGCAATGGTTTAATGTATTTATGTTGAGGGTAAGGAAGCAGCAAAGAGTAAAAGAAAGGACGGATGTGTGTGTGTGTGTGTGTGTGTGTGTGTGTGTGTGTGAGAGAGAGAGAGAGAGAGAGAGAGAGAGAGAAAAGTTGAGAAAGATAAGTTAAGAGAGAGAGAGAGAGAGAGAGAGAGAGAGGGGGGTAAGTTAAGAGAGAGAGAGGGGGGAAAGAGGGTTAAGAGAGAGAGAGAGAGAGAGAGAGAGAGAGAGAGAGAGAGAGAGAGAGAAGTGAGAGAAATAAGAGAGAGAAAAATAAGAGATAGATAGATAGATAGATAGATAGATAGAGTGAGAGAGAGGGAGGAAATAAGTTAAGAGAAAGAGAGGGGGGAGAGAAATAAGTTAAGAGAGAAATATGAGAGAAAAATAACAGAGAGAGAGAGAGAGAGAGAGAGAGAGAGAGAGAGAGAGAGAGAGAGAGAGAGGGTATAAAGTTAAAAGAGAGAGATAAGATGTGAGAGAATGAGAGAGAGAAAAATGATAGATAGATAGAGATATATATATATATATATATATATATATAGAGAGAGAGAGAGAGGAGAGAAGGGGAGAGGGAGAGGGAGAGAAAGAGGAAATAAGAGAAAGAAAGGAGGACAGAGAGAAATAAGTTGAGAGAGAAATAAGTTAAGAGAGAGATAGTGAGAGAAAGAAATAACAGAGAGAGAGAGAGAGAGAGAGAGAGAGAGAGAGAGAGAGAGAGAGAGAGAGAGAGAGAGAGAGAGAGAGAGAAGTTAAGAGAGAGAAATGAGAGAGAGAGGAGAGCAGAGGATAGCAGGCAAAAGGAAGAGTGAATTAGAGAGATAAGAGTAAAGAATAAATAAACATAGAAAGATGCGAATAAAAGTATAAGGAAAGAGAAAGAGAAAGAAAAGGAGAGCAAGGAGGAGCTGGTAAATGAAGGGAAATAGGGAGAGGTGTGTATAGATAAAATAAATATAGAACCGAGAGGAGAGATGTTATCGTATAAGGGAAGGGAAGAGAAGAAAAAGGAGAGCAAGAAAAGGAAGAAGGAATTGGAGAGAGGAGAAAAGAGATAGGTTAAATATAGAAGAGAGAGAAGAGATTATATAAGGAAAGGAAAGAAAGAAAGAAGGCAAAGAGGATCGGGAAAAGAAGAGAGAATTAGAAAGAGGAGAGAGGGGGAATAAGTTAAGAGAGAAGAGAGAGAGAGAGAGAGAGAGAGAGAGAGAGAGAGGAGAATAGTTAGAAAGAGAGAGAGAGAGAAGATAAGAGAAGAGAGAGAGAGAGAGAGAGAAGGAGAGGGGGTGAAATAAGTAAAGAGAAAGAGAGGAGGAGAGAGAGAAATAAGTTGAGAGAGAGAAATAAGTTAAGAGAGATATTAGAATATAAGGAAAAGAAGAGCAAAGGAGAGCACGTAAAGGAGGAGAGTAATAGAGAGAGGGGAGTAAGGAAAGGAAAGAGAAAGAAAAGGAAAGCAAGAAAAGGAAGAATGAATTGGAGAGAGTAGAGAAGAGATAGAATAAATATAGAAGAGAGAGAATAGATTTATAAAGAAAGGAAAAGATAAAAGAAGGCAAAGAGGATAGGGAAAAGGAAGGGAGTATTAGAAAAGGAGAGTAAAGATAGAATAAACATAGAAGAGAAAGAGATATTAGAATATAAGGAAAAAGAGAGCAAAGGAGAGCAAGTAAAGGAGGAGAGTAATCGAGAGAGAGGAGAGTAAGGATATAATATAGAAAGAGAAGAGATGTTATAGCATAAGGAAATAAGATAAAAGGAGAGCAAAAGAGAGAATTCAACTGAAGAGATAATTAGAGGGAGAGAGAAAGAAGAAGAAGAAGAGAATGAAAAAAGAATAAGGAGAAAAGAAAGAAAGAAAAAAGAATGAAAGAAGAAAGAATGAAAGAAAGAAAAGAAGAAAGAAAAACAAACAACAATGAAAGAAGAAGAAGAAGAAGAAGAAGAAGAAGAAAAAGTGTTAAACGCCCAAAAGAGAAAATGGTTTTTTAGGCACGGTAGGATTCGGCCTTGCAAGGTAGGTATAACCATACACTCAAAGAATGAAGTCAACCCGTGCAGTCTCAAGGATGTATATGTAGGGGAGAAGTTTATTTTAAACAATTAACTTTCTGTTTACACACACACACCAACACACACAACACACACACACACCACGCACACGCACACATACACAACAACCCTTCCGTGTAATCCCTTTACGAAGCACAGAAGCCTTACAAAAAAGCAGGCGGGCTAATGCGTTCGAAAAGAGTGGTAATCTTTTAACAGAAAGAAAAACCGAGTCGTCTCGACATGAACAGTGGAAATATATCTCTTATTATATGGAGATTGTGTGTTCGTCTGTCTGTAAACGCGAAACTATGTCACTACTCAATTCACAATCCACTTTGTTTATACGGGCCACATTCTCCATGATTTTTTTTTATTTAAACCTCAATTATTAATAAAAATCATTTTAGCATTAATTATACAGATGACCATATCTACTTTACTAACATGCAATTGTATTTAAATATACTAAGGGAATAGTGGTTTACAGTGTGAACGGGAAAGCCTAATTTCCATATTGATTATTAAAAATGTGATTTTATAAATATGGTGCTTGGTATTATTGATTCCTCTCTCTAAATTGTTGGTTTTAAACTTTAAAAAGGATATTAGAGCAGAAAATCTCGGGGATAAATCTTTAAAAGAAAATTCCATNGGTGGATGAAAAAAATAAAAACAAAAACGAAAAGATAGACATATACTGCGACCTTTCTAGAGAATTGAAAAACTGTGGAACATATGAGGATGAAAGTGATACCAATTGTAGTTGGATGCACTTGGAACGACCTTCCAACAATGCTTAGAAAAGAGACTAGAGGAATTGGAAATCAGAAGAAGCAATTGAGACTCATCCAAACAATCATCAAGACTCCGAGTGATTTGAAACCTTTGTACATATTGATGACTCATTTAGGTCCTTATATTATATAAATATATATATAATATATATAGTATATATATCATATACTTATTATTATTATTATAACATTTTGTTTTGGGATGAAACAAAGAAATCACAGTGCCTCAACACAAATTGTAGGAGCTTTAAATTATTTGCTGAATTTTTTTTAAAATATAAAAGGTTTTCTTTCGAGGGTTTGTAAAGATTATCATCCAGCTGATAACTATATTTCAGCAACGACAGAAATTAGCATTCAGAATGTCCTCTTGCCACGTTAACAACACTGCTCCCAAAGAGTTTTAGGTTGGTCGAACGCACTTTAAAACTCCTCTCCTTCTCGTCGTCTCTCTCTCTCTCCTCTCTCTATATAGTATATATTACTATATTATGTATATAATAAACCTAATATACTCGCTCAAAAACTCATTTCCTTCTCAAAGTGCGATATATTCTACTCCGACTCAAAAACCATCAAACAGCTACCGACTGGTTAATAACGATTTCCTTATCACGCATTGACACAACAAATCAAAACAGACCACCAAAAACTAGACGCTAGCCACAAGGACAAACATACTAGCAGCAAATACTTCCTTCAGCATACATTTACTATCGAACCAGATGCACAGGAATTTATTAACTGGTGAAAATAGCACTAAAAACAATAATTCGGAATATGATTAACAGCCAATCACGCCTGCATAATAAGGTAAAATTGATTATTTATTATACAAATTCAAAACAACTAACCCCGTTGTAACGCAACAATCTCTCCCCAGACAAAGTCGGCTTTATGAGGCCAATGTAGTAAATAGATTAAAATGTCCCTTAGGAGATTGCAGTTTCCGAGAAAGAATCAACGTTTACAAGCGAATTCACTCGTAATCTACTACGATACGTATTAACAGCTAAAATTTGCATGCATCAAGGGAGCGTGAATGCCAACGTTGTCGTTTTTATCGGCTTCCATTATGAACAGAATAAGTTATTTCCAATAGTAACTATTAATATACTGCTTGCCCCTCTATTCCGAAGAGCTTCTAAGGATACAACATATGCACAAAAAAATTAAACAAACTCAAATCTGAAGTTACAAATAACGCTTGAGACAAAATTAATTGTCGAAGTGCAGACACACATTCTTAAAATGCATATACAACTTTTCGCTATTATCTCTTCTTCCAGGCCCCCACATCCATTGAATAGTAATTTTGAAAAACTGGAAACACATCACCCCTGATGAATGGCACTTTCGAAGTGCCGAAAGTAGCTCGGGAACTCTGAACTTCTGGGACTTATCCCACAGCAATCCCACCCAAATATAGAAGTGGCCAGAAAACTCGAAAAAAATGCAAATACAATTGTAACCAGGAGATGTGTCTTTTGTTTAATTCAACATGCATAAATGAAAAAAATGACTGCGCCAAACGCACACCACACACTCCAACACACACAGCCACCACACACACATATATATATATATAATATGATAACTATATATATATATATATGCGAAAACACTGGTATTGAGGCAAGTGCAGTACCTCCTATCGAACTGCATGCAACTTTTTCTTGTTGCTCTACCAGTGGAAAACTTCCCACAAACGTTAAAGATGTGAAGACGTGAGTGCAGCTTCACACCTATATTCAAACACGGAGGTTTCAGAGGTGCTTCGACCCAACTGAAAACTCTTCGCGAGCAAGGTGTGTTTCAAGCTCGGCAAGAGGGACTATGTCTGAAGCTAATTCTGTCTTGATAAATCATAAGTCTGAAGAAATAACGCTTGTAGCAAATCTTGAACAAAGCCAAAAGACAAAAGTAATTGAAAGAGAGAGAAGAGAGAGAGAGAGGAGGAAGCAGAGGAGGAGAGTTGGGCAAGAGTAGAGACGAGAGAGGGGGGAGGAGAGAGAGAAAGAGCTGATAAAACAGAATGGTGAAAACAGTACTTAGTATAAAACGAAGCAGGACGTCCTTGTTTAATACGAGTCAAACAACGAAGGTACAAAGAGAAAGAGACTGAGAGAGACGAGAGAGAGCATAGATAGATAGAGAGAGAGAGTGAGAGAGAGAGACGAGAGGAGAGAGAGAGAGAGAGAGAGCAGAGGTTTGTAAACAAGGAGGTGAAAACATACCTATGATAAAAAGGAAGAGATTTGTTAGAGTTACAGACGAGAGAGAAGAGAGAGAAGAGGCAGAGAGAGGATGAGAGAGAGAGAGAAAAGAGAAAGAGTTGAAGAGAGAGAGTTGTAAAAAGGAAGTGCAAAACTACCTATATAAAAAGGAAGAGATTTGTTTAGAGTCTCACTACTAAATATATATAGTATATAATATATATAGATAGGAGAGAGACGAGAGCAGAGAGACAGAGACCAGAGACAGCAGACAGACAGACAAAGAGAGGGATTGAGAGAGAGAATGTGAATGAGAGAAGAAAATGAGTGAAGAGACAACGTTGGAGAGGACAAAGAGATAAAAAGAAAGTTGTGAGAGAGAGAGACGAGGAAGAGAGAGAGAGACAGAGGAGAGAGACGAGAGAGACAGGAGAGAGAAGAGCCGAGAGCGAGATGTGGAGAAAGGGAGGGAGTGTTGATGAGGACAGAGTTGAGGGCATCAAAGGAGATAAAAAGAAACAGTGAGTAGAGAGATGAAAAGAGGAGAGCGTGAGAGTGAGAGAAAGAGAGGGAGGGAGGAGAGAGAGGACAGATTGGAGGAAAAAGAGAATTAAAAAGCAAAGTGTGTGTGTGTGAGAGAGAGAGAGGAGAATGGGATAAGAGAAAAGATGAGAGGAGAGAAGAAAGAGTAGAGAGAAAAGATAGTATACAGAGAGAAAGATAGAGAGAAAGGAGAAAGAGAGAAAGTAGAAAGAGAAGAGAGGAGAGAGAGAGAGTTATAAAAAGAAGGTGAAACATACCATTATAAAGAGATGTATTAATAGAGTTCACAACACACACAGACAGAGAGGGAGTGATCACAGAGATGAGAGAGGGAGAGAGAGAGAGAAGAGAGAGGAGAGGGGAGGGAGAGAGAGAGAGGAGAAGTTGTTTTTCGTTCTCCTAGAGTGCGGCTCCAGGTAAGCTGTGGCTAGGGAAGGGTGTAAATATCGATCAACGGTGTTCTTTTGTCCCTAACGCGCTGTGGCCATCAATAGCTTAGCTTGCAAGGCGCATCAGTGGCCGAATGGTCCCAGTGTCTGCTTGCCCTACTACTGGCAATTTTCGAAATGGGGGTTGAGGGTGAGAGGGGTGATCGGAACGGCACGGGACGTCTTGTTGTAATATTACAGGAAATCTTGCTTATCACACTCACGGCGTGGCGGAGGGGGAGGCCTAAGGAGTCACAGTTTCTAATCTATGAAAGCAGACCTAGGCTACTAAGCGGAGTGTCTATAGGGAGAGCAGAAAAAAAGGGAAAAAATGTGGGGAACAACAATGGTGAGATAGATAGAGGAAGAGAGTGAGAGGACGAGAGAGAGAGAGTGCAGAAGAGAGGAGATAGAGAGAGCCAGCAATGAGAGAGAGATGAGAGCGAGAGAGAGAGGGGAGGCAATAGATCCATACAATGAAGAGTGATCATATAAGTAAGAAAGAAACATGACTTAAGGAGGATAACAACTAGCTATATACTATATATATATATATATGTATATATTAAAGAGAGAGAGAGAGGATCAGACAGAACAGATAGACAGACAAGAGACGGAGGACAGAGAGAGAGAGAGAGGCGGGAGAGAGTAGGGGAGAGAGAGAGACAGACAGACAGACAGATAAGAGAGGGAGGATAGAGAGAAAGTGAGAAGAGACGAAGTTGTAGCGGACAAATATATAGAAAAAGAAAGTTGAGAGAAAGAAGAGAGGAGAGAGAGAGAGAGAAATAGAGAAGAGAGAGCAGAAGGAGAGAAATAGAGAGAGGAGAGAGAGCTAAGAGAGAGGAGCGAGAGAGAAGGATAGAAGTAAGGAAAAGAAACATAAGGAAGACAACAATAGCAAAATAGATACGATAGATCGATAAGATAGATAGATTCAGAGAGAGGAGAGAGAGAGAGAGAGTGAGCCGAGGAGACTGGCGATGGCAGAGAACAAGAAAGAGGACGTATATATAGGGAATGACTAGAGGGATAAAGAGATAGCGGACGGAGGAATTCATAATAGATCAGATAATATGATGATGATTACGTGTTAATGATATAGTAGAGAGAGAGATGAGAAGAGTGAGATGTAGTTGCGGTGGTAATCACTAAGTTAAGAAAAGAAATATACTTTGAAGAGCGAGATAGAATGAATCATTCAGGTAAACGAGTAACAAGAAGGCAGCTACAACTCTCGTGAAAACGCCTCATGGGAGTACAAAAGACCCCTAGAGAAAATAGAGTGGAAGGATTTTAGAAGTAACCGCAAAAAATATATAGAATGGGACTCCAAAGAGGATTGTGGACTATGCTCTGGAAACAGAAACATCCCGGATCCTACCAGGAACTAAATTTGGCGCAAAAAACACCCCTTAAACACTAAAAATCGGAAGTATTCAGTGCTTGTCCGCACAAATAAATCTTTATCAAAAATCTTGGATTGAAAAAAAATAAACAAAGAGAAAATAGAATCACCTTAAAAGGGAAAATCTTATCAGTGTTATTTACATCACACACAACACGCACGCACGCCACATACGCACGCACGCACGCCCACACACGCACGCACGAGGAGGATACGGGCGTCAAATAAAGCTGAAGAATGCTATCATAACGTATATTCATTTGGATGTCATTATAGATATGGCGAATTGCTCAGAAGATATATGAAAACGCGACGGTAAGTTAGATCGCCGTTATATAGTATGTTATATAAGTTAATAGAAAGGAAAGATCCGCACGGTAATGAGTATAGATAAAGGATATGAAACACAACACAATTAATGCTGAAAATATTTCATATCATATTCAATAGCTAATTTATAATTATATATAAAATCATCTTCAGAGCTTGTTTTTACTCGGCCTCCTGACCGAGAAACGCGTGGGCGGATGTGGCCTTATATTTGAAGCTACCACATAACTTTTTTGCAACATCAATGTAATTCGTTGAATTCATATTATTTTCGGTCTCCGCTCTTTTAAGGCTGGAGTAAAACAAGCCTGAAGATGATTATGATAAATCCAATTGTTCAATATTAGCTAGAATATGATATAAATATTTTCACTTTAACAGCATTGTGTGTTGTTTTCATATCTTTTACACACACCAACACACAACATATATATATATTATATATATATATATATGATAATAATAAATTATAATATATTAATATATATATATATTATATATATATATATCATTATCTAAATTTAGGGATATGCAAGAACTCGTAAACTATCGCTTCATTGACAAAATTTATTCAACCGTATTAATACGGCAGTCTTCAGGTAATGCAAAGAACATGACTTACGGGATTACTATATATATAATAGTTTATATATATATATATATATAATAATCATATGGTATTCCATGTCTAAATCAACAACAAACTATCTTTTTGGTACAAATATATTCATTATTTATGTGAAACCGCTAATCAATAGAAAAAGAAGTTGTATAGTTGCAGTGGCCACATGTGGGATATTGATCTTGCTGTAAAAAAAAACCAAAAAAGAAATCGACAATAACCTTAAAAATTTTAAATTTAGTCTACTTTGATAGCATTTTGAGTCCTCGGGCAAAATACTCTTAGACCAATATTTAGGTTGTAGGAAGCTCTAGAACCCATTTTACAGACAAAATATATTACAAAAGTCCGGCCATTTTTCGTGAACCCACCAAATTCTGAAGAGCTTAAATAATCCGACATAACTCCGCACAATTTTGGAATTGGAATGCTCAAATTTGGTATATGCTCTAGACTTTAACACACGCCACAACTGTACAACATTTCAGGAAAATATGAAGGCGGTGGGCTACGACGTGGCCTGATTATTTGTCATGGAATTAACCACACCGACACACACTTATATGATATTAGATATATATAACTGATATAGTCATATATATACTATATATATATTATATTCGATAATTCATATCTATCCATTATATATATATCTTTTATGCCCATCTTGTGCACGAGACTTAACTGGATCCATGTTGAGCCTACAGTTCTTGATATCTGAAGAGTGTGGGAGTCTCCTTTCGTTGGCATTGCATTCATGATACGAGTTTAGATCTATGTGCCAAAAGCGGTTGCATCTCATATAGTCTTGAGAGAATGTATGAATTCAAACGTATTCATCCCTTCAGCTATTGGTAATTTATGGGCACCAGTCTAGGAATTCAACATTGCTCGAAAACTCAACTTATGAAATTGTCCTCGTTTCGACATCCTACTCTGTGCGGATGGGTTTGGATACTGTACAGTATATTGTTATCCGCTAACTCACTTTGGTATTTTGCCGTAACAGTCTATTGTGATATCAGTTGACTAGAGCTCAAAAAATTAAGTCTGAAAGAAGAATAAGCAAGAAATGGACAAAGGAAGAAAGAAGAAGAAAGCAAGAAGTGGGAAACAAAGAAGAAGAGAGAAGAAGAAGCAGAAAGCAGAAGAAGAAGCGAAGAGGTGAAAAGAAGAAGGGTGGGAACAGAAAGAAGTGCGGAAAAAGAGAAGAAGCGAAAGAAAAGTGGGAACAAATGAAGAAGAAGAAGAAAGAAGAATGAGAGAGAAGAGAGAAGTGGGAACAAAGAAGAGAAAGAAGAAGAAGAAGCAAGAAGAAGTGGGACAAAAGAGAAGAAGAAGAAAAGAAGAGAAGAAGAAAAGAAGAAGAAGAAGGAAAAGAAGAAGAAGTGAACAAAGAGAAGAAGAAGAAGAAGAAGAGAAGTGGGAACAAAGAAGAAGAAGAAGAAGAAGAAGAAGAAAGTGGAAACAAAGAAGAAGGAAGAAGAAAGAAGACAGAGAAAGAGTGGGAACAGAAGAAGCGAAGTGGGAACAAAGAAGAAGTGCGAAAAAAAGCAGAAGAAGAAGAACGAAGAAGAAGAGAAGGAGAATGGGAACAAAGAAGAAGAAGAAGTAAAGAAGAAGAAGGAGAGAAGTGGGAACAAAGAAGAAGTGAGGAACAAAGAAGAAGAAGAAGAAGAAGAAGAAGAAGAAGAAGAAGTGTGAACAAAGAATAAGAATAAGAATAAGAAGAAGAAGAAGAAGAAGAAGTGCTGAAACAAAGAATAAGAATAAGAATTAAGAAGAGAGAAGAAGAGAAGAAGAGAAGTGGAACAAAGAAGAAGAAGAAGAAGAAGAAGAGAAGAAGAAGGAGAAGAAGTGGGAACAAAGAAGAAGTAGGGAACAAAGAAGAAGTGGGAAAAAAAGAAGAGAAGAAGGAAAAGAAGAAGGAGAGAGTGGAACAAAGAAGAAGAGAAGAAGAAGAAGAAGAAGAAGAAGAAGGAGAAGAAGTGAACAACAGCAGAAGTGGCGAACAAAGAAGAATAGAAGAAGAAGAAGAAGAAAGAAGAAGAAGAAGTGGGAACCACAAGAAAGAAAGAAGAAGAAGAAGAAGAAGACAGTGGGAACAAAGAAGAAGAAGAAGAAAAAGAAGAAAGAAGAAGAAGAAGAAGAAGTGGGAACAAGAAGAAGAAGAAGAGAAGAAGGATCGAAGAAGTCGGGAACCAAAGAAGAAGTGCGGAACAAAGAAGAAGTGGGAAAAAGGAAGAAGAAGAAAGAGAAGTAGCAAGAAGGCAGAAGTGCGGACAAAATGAAGAAGAAGAAGAAGAAGAAAAGGAGAAGACAGTGGAACAAAGAAGAAGGGGGAACAAAGAAGAAGAAGAAGAAAGAAGAAGAAGAAGAAGAAGAAGAAGAAGAAGAAGTGTGAACAAAGAATAAGAATAAGAAAAGAAGAAGAAGAAGAAGAAGAAGAAGTGTTTCTGAACAAAGAATTAAGAATAGAAGAAGAAGAAGAGAAGAGAAGAGAAGTGGGACACAAGAATGAAGAAGAAGAAGAAGAAAAGATAGAAGAAGAGAGGAGAACAGAAGTGGGAACCAAAGAAGAAGTGGAGACAAAGAAGAAGTGGAAAAAAGAAGAAGAAGAACGAAGAAGAAGAAGAAGAAGCGAGAAGTGGGAAACAAAGAAAGAAGAAGAAGAGAAGAAGAAGAAGAAGGAGAAGAAGTGGGAACAAGAGGAAGTGGGAACAAAGAAGAATAAGAAGAAGAAGAGAAAAGAAGGAGAGAAAGTGGGAACAAAGAAAGACAGAAGAAGAAGAAGAAGAAAAAAAAAGAAAAAAGAAGAAGAAGTGGGAACAAGAAGGAAAGAGAAGAAAAGAAGAAGTGGGAACAAAAGAGAAGAAGGAAAGAAAAGAAGAAGAAGAAGAAGAAGAAGAAGATAGAAGAAGAAAGTATGAAACTATAAAAAGAAAGCAGAAAAAGAATGCAAGGGTATAAAAGAGAGGAAGACGAAGAGAAAAACGTTTAAAAGAGAGAGAGAGAGAGCTGATGAAGGGAGAGTGAGAGAGGAGGGAATAGTGGGGGGAGGGAAGAGGGATTGAAAAGCGGATAAAAAAGAGCAGAGAATTAATAAAGACTCAACAATAAATAAAACGTCTTAGAGAGTTCCAATTCATGCGTAACTGTCGTTGCGGAATATTACATAAATCTCTTGGATATGAATGCATCTTGGAGCCAAAAAGACCAAATTTGATAGCGGAGCAGCACATTGAACTACATCGCAACGTGAACAGGGCACTGATCATATATCAGCTTGGGTCGGCGGAGGAGCAGAAAGAGTGGCTGGTTTGGGCACCAGAGAAACCAGCAGATAGTAATTGCAGCTTAATTGAGAGAATCTTGCTTAATTTATTCCATCTTCTTATAATCACATTATCCTTACAGCTTTTCCGATGATTCAGCTATTAAGATATCCGTTCTATAACAATGTTAGATTGCGTAGCCATTTTTAGCTACTGTAGTTTAAATGCATGGAATTGCGCGTTAGGTGTTTAATGGCTAAGTCATTGGAATATGGACTCGTCGCCCCCGAGTTCACAGTCCTGGATGTAGGTAATGCATTTTCACTTAGTGCTAATTACCCTTGGGAAAGGTAATGAATGCCTACTGCTCGCCTCCAGCCATGGATAAATAGTAGGGCTACTGGCGTTCTTTAACTCTGTATAGGCAACGTTCTAGGAGAAGGAAAACTTCTGAATTTCAAACCGTGTTGAAACAGAATTACACCTGTGTCACATCTTGCCTCGCTGTGGTGGGGTTGTAGAATATAGTTTTTACTGCGAAGATATTCTTCTGTGGACATAAATCTTTGATCGCCTTCTTGAAGTAGAAAGATGTAGCCAGTTTAACCTTGTTCAGTGGATCTGTCCTCAAAAGCTAGAAAGTGTTGTCAGAGTTGTACTTGAAGGTAGAAAGTATTAGATAATAATACTTGTCTGTTGATCTGTTCCCTCAAAAGTAGAAAGATGTATGCAGATATGATTCGTTGTCAGTTGATCTGTCTCAAATTAGAAAGTGTATCAGATATAATCCCGTTGGTCTTTCTTTTAAGCATTCACTCATTATTTAGCTGAGGTGACGACACTTCATAATAAGAAAATAGGAATTCGGCGGTAAGCAGCACCAGATAAATCAGGATGCTTAAAAGAAAGCCAACGGATTATATCTGATACATCTTTCTAATTTGAGGACAGATCAAACTGACAAGAATCATATCTGATAACATCTTTCTACTTGTGAGGACAGATCAACAGAACAAGTATTACTATCTAATCTTTCTACTTCAAGACACTCTGCACAACTTTCTACTTTGAGGACAGAATCCACTGAACAAGGAATTAACTGGTAGCTGACATCTTTCTACTTCAAGAGGGATCAAATTTATGTCACAAAGAATCTTCGCATAAACCTTATATTTACCAACCCCAACACACGAGCAAGATGTGACACAAGGTTAATTTTCTGTTTCAAACAGGTTTTGAATTCAGAGTTTTTCTCTCCTAGAACGGTTGCCACTAACCAAGGTTAAAAGAACCCAGTCCAGCCTACTATTTTCCATGGTGGAGGGAGAGTAGGATTCATACCTTTCCCAGGGTATTAGCACTAAGTGAAATGCAATTTACAACATCAGACTTTGACTCGGGGCGACGAGTCATTTCCAATGACTTTGCCATTACACAGCATTCCTGCATTTAACTACGTCTTAAAATGCTACGCAAATGCTTAAGTTGTATAAACGGAATATCTTAATAACTGAATATCGGGAAAGCTGTAAGATATGTGAATATAAGAATATTGAATAAAATATTAAGCAAGGATTCCTTGCCAATTAAGCTCAAATTACTTCTGCTGGTTCTGCTGTGCCGAAACCGCACCACTCCATTTCCCCGCCGACCCCAGATATATGAATCACGTGCCTGTTCACGTGCGATGTAGTTCAATGGTGTCCGCTATCAAATTTTGGTCCTTTTGGTCGCCAGATGCATCATATCAGAATTATGTAATATTCGCCACGAACAGTTTAACGGCATGATTGGAACTGCTCTAACGGTTTAATTTATTTGAATCTTTTTCTTTTCTCTCTTTTTCTCGCTTTCATCCTCTTTCCCCCCCCGCCTATGTCCCTCTCTCTTCACTCTCCTCCTCACTCCTGCTGCTTCTCTCTTTTCAAAACGTTTTTCTTCGTCTTCTCTCTCTTTTTATACCCTTGCATTCTTTTTTCTTCCTTTCTTTTTATAGTTTCATACTTCTTCTTCTTTCTTCTTGCTTCTTCTTCTCTTCTTCTTTCTTCTTTTCATTCTTCTTTCTTTTTGTTCCCACTTTTCTTTTGCCTTCTTCTTTTCTTTGTTCCCATTCTTGCCTTCTTTTCTTTTTTTTTTCTTCTTCTTCTTCTTCTTCTTCTTTGTTTCCACTTCTTCTTCTTCTTCTTCTTTTCTTCTTCTTATTCTTCTTGTTCGCCATTCTTCTTTGTTCCAACTTCTTCTCCTTCTTCTTCTTCTTCTTTCTTCTTCTTCTTCTTTTGTTCCACTTCTCCTTCTTCTTCTTCTTCTTCTTCTTCTTCTTCTTTTTTCCCACTTCTTCTTTGTTCCCACTTCTTCTTTGTCCCACTTCTTCTCGCTTCTTCTTCTTCTTCTTGCTTCTTCTTCTTCTTCTTTGTTCCCACTTCTTCTTCTTCTTCTTTTCTTCTTCTTCCTTATTCTTATTCTTTGTTCAGCGATTCTTCTTCTTCTTCTTTCTTTCTTCTTCTTCTTATTCTTATTCTTGTTCAATGGTCGACTTCTTCTTATTCTTCTTCTCTTCTTATCTCTCTTCTTCTTCTTCTTCTTCTTTGTTTCCCACTCTTCTTGTTCCCAGTTTTTTTTTTATTTTTTTTTTTTTTTCTGTGTTTTTTTTTTTTTTTTTTTTTTTGTTTTCCTTTTTTCTTTCTCCCTCTTCTTCTTCTTCTTCTTCTTCTTTGTTCCCACTTCTTCCTTCTCTTTCTCTTCTTCATTCTTCTTCTTTTTTTTCCACTTCTTCTTTGTTTCCGCACTTTCTTATTTGTTCGCCACTTCTTCCCTTCTTCTGTCTTCTTCTTTCTTCTTTGTTCGCCACTTCTTTCTTCTTCTTCTTTCTTCTTCTTCTTCTTCTCTTCTTCTTTGTTTTCACTTCTTCTTCTTCTTACTTTCTTCGTTCTTCTTTGTTCCCACTCCTTCTTCTTCTTTCTTCTTCTTGCTTCTTCTTATTCTTCTTTGTTCCACTTCTTCTGTTGTTCCGCACTTCTTCCCTTCTTCTTCCTCTTCTTCTTTCTTCTTCTTTCTTCTTCTTTGTTCCCACTTCTCCTTCTTCTTCTCTTCTTTGTCTTCCTTCTTCTTTTTTCCACTCTTTCTTTGTTCCCACTTCTTTTCTTTGTTCGCACTTCTTCTCCTTCTTCTTCTTTTCTTCTTCTGTCTTCTTTTCTTTGTTCCCACTTCTTCTTTCTCTGTCTTCTTCTTCTTGTTCTTATTTTATTCTTATTCTTTGTTCACACTTTCTTCTTTCTTCTTCTTGTTCTTTTATTATTCTTTTCTTTGTTCAACTTCTTCTCTTCTTCTTCTTCTTCTTTCTTCCTTCTTCTTTGTTCCCTAAATTACCTTCTTTTTGTTCCACTTCTTCTCCTTCTTCTTCCTTCTTTCCTTCTTCTTCTTTGTTCGCCACTTCTCCTTCTTTCTTCGTCTTCGTCTTCTTCTTCTTCTTTTTTCCACAACTTTTCTATCTTTGTTCCCACTTCATTCTTTGTTTCCATAATCTTTCAGTTTCTTTCCTTCTTCTTCTTCTTCTCTCTTCCTTTGTTGCCACTGTCTTCTTCTCTTTCTGCTTTTCTTTTCTTCTTGGTTCCACTTTTCTTCTTCTCTTTCTTCCTTCTTCTTCTTCTTCTTTTGTTCCGACTTCTTCTTTCTTCTTTTCCTCTTTTCTTCTTATTCTCTTTCTGTTTTTTCTTTCTTGCTTCTCTTCTTCTTCTTTGCTTCTTTCCTTCTTTCTTCTTCTTTGTCCCCCGACTTCTTTACTTCTTTTCTTTCTTCTTTCTTCTTTTCTTCTTCTTTCCTTTGTTCCCACTTCTTCTTCTTTCTTCTTTTCTTCTTTCTCCTCTTCTTCCTTCTCTCTTGTTCCCACTTCTTCTTCTTCTTCTTCTTTGTTCCCACTTCTTCTTTGTTTTCCCACTTCTTCTTCTTTGTTCCCGACTTCTTCTTCTTCTTCTTTCTTCTCTTCTTCTTCTCTCTTCTTCTTCTTCTTTGTTCCCGCCCACTTTCTTTCTTCAGTTCTCCTTCGTTACATTTCTTCTTCTCTTGCTCGTTGATTTAGCCTCCTTTCTGTCTTTTCTTCTTCTCTTCCTTCTTCTTTCTTCCTCTCCTTTTTCTTCCTTTCTTCTTTCTTTTCTCTCTGTCTTTTTTCTTCTTTCTCTCTTCTATTGCTTCCTTTCTTGTCTTTCTTCTTTCTCTTCTATCTTCTTCCTCTTTCTTTGTTCCTGGTGTCCTTTCTTTCCGGCTTATTCCTTTTCAGACTTTAATTTTTGCTCTATCACTGATATCACAATATTACGGCAAAATACCAAGTGAGTTAGGGATAACAATATACTTGTACATATGCACCCATCGCACAAGTAGGATGTGAACAACAATTTTCATAAGTTGAGTTTGAAATGTTGAATTCCTAGAACTGGTTTGCCATAACATTTAACCCATAGCTGAAAGGGAGAATAGTGTGAATTTCATCATTTCTCAAAACTATATGAGAATTGCAACGCAGTTTTGGCAGCAAGATCTAAACTCGTATCATGAATGCAATGCCAACGAAAGGATGACCCGCCACACTCTCAATATCAAGAACTGTAGGCTCAAACATTGCTGTGATCTGCGCTGGAACAGAAAAAAAATTTACAAAATTGACAATTCTTTTTTCTTGTGATCAAATACTAGCTCTGGTTCTCTGGCTGGGATAAGTGATCTGTCTTTATCTCAAAGGGCCAGAGAATTACTATATGTTTCAAGAACAGATTATGGTTGATGCTTATACTATTTTGTTATTATTATTAGTATTATTATTATTATTAGTAGTAGTAGTAGTAGTAGTAGTAGTAGTAGTAGTAGTAGTACAAAATAAAAAAACGGCCTCCGGGTGATGTATATATAGATCTTTGAAACATATTGCCTGAGGGGTGGGAGTTAAAAATTCAATGTCAGCGAGTTTGTACCCTAAGTAAGTAAAATCATCAAATTCATTAAAGGATTAAAAAATAAGACAATTTGCAATGTAAACTTTAAATATGTATTAAAATAAAACAAATGTTATATAGATATATAATACCAGTCATGTATTTATTAAAACTTGTTTTAAAAAAACAATGAGGACTGTCTAATGTTGCATGTTCAAATTTTGAGTGTATTTATTGAATAAATACACTCAAAATTTGAACATGCCAAAAATCATAGAATAAATTTTATACTATGTTATGACGATTTCGGGTAATGTGACGTAAGCAGTGACGTAATTTTTTTTACAGGCAAAAACCGGAAGCGAATCTCCATTATTAATAGATTTATTTATTCATTTACATTTACCCTCATGTTCCAAAATTTTTTCAGCTCTCTGGCTAATTCCAAGTATTTGTTTATATTTTCGTTTCCTTTCACCTTCGCTTTCTAATCTGCCGGGATGGCAAAATCCACGAGATGACACATTTTCTTCTTTTTGTTAATCAATACTAGGTCTGGTCTTCTAGCCGGGATCTGGTGATCCGTTTCTTCCTCCAACTATGAGTAAATAGTAGGGCAGACTGGGGTCTTTAACCTTGCTATGGCAACTGGTCTAGGAAATGGAAAACTCTAAATTTATACCTATTAAATTCTGCTTTAAAATTGACCTTGTGCAGCATCCTGCTCATGGAGAGGGGTTGGGTAAATACATCTAAAACCAGAGTACAGATACAGTGGTACCTTGACTTACGAGTGCCCGTATTTACAAGTTTTTAGAGTTACAAGCTGTCATTCGGTCGTTTTTTTTTTGGGGGGGTGTTAAGAGCTAAAATTTGAGGTACGGGCAAGCTTTATTACGTTTATGTTAATAAGTTCACTAAAAACATTTAAGTTTCCAAATTTATTACACCAAAAAAAATAGTATTTATAAAAAATTTCAAAAAATAAACATTAAAACATTATTTCTCTGAATTTTTTAGATGAGGCTTGATGATTACTATTATTTGCGTATAATTCGGACTATTGTCCTCATTTTCATTGTTATCTGTACAACGTTTCGGCTGATGTATCCTCCGGCCTTCTTCGGGTATTTCTTGTCGTACTCGAGAACTATCTCGGACTCGGGAACCTTCAATACCCCCGTGGACTGAATAAAGGGTTGGGTTCAAAGTTCCGTGATTGCTCCCGATTACAAGAAGGTTCCCGATTACGACAAGAAGGTTCCTGAGTCCGAGAAAGTTCCCGGGTCCGACAAAAAATGCCCGAAGAAGGCCTGAGGGCACATTGACCAAAACGTTGTAAAGATAACAATGAAGATAAGGACAATAGCCCGAATAATACAAATGGTATTAGAATATTACAGCACATAATTCATTTACATGCGATTTTATTGTTTTGATATTTTTCTTATTAAAAAATGTATTCTCTTGGAAAGATTTCGGTTTGGGTATATTCAATTTAATAGCATAATTCAATTTCTTGTACAATTCCTAGTGGATCACCTTTCCCACCCAGTCGTGCCTGGTCTTGTACTCCCATTGATCAAGTTTGATGCATTCGCTTATTATATGATTAACGTTTCGGCTTGGTTAAATCGAACTTAACGGACCTAAATTCCACCATCGTATGTCACCCTGCCGAAAGAAAAACCAAAATTCAGGGAATAAACTGAATTTAAGGAAATTTCAGTGTTGATATATAATGAATAAAAGATATAATACACCATTTATTTTATTTAAAAACTTACATTTTTCAGGTTAGTTAACTTTGAACCAAGTATCTTTGAAACGAA
>CM042173.1:63763558-63766058 GCA_023376005.1 Doryteuthis pealeii
AAAAATTGTCTTGCCTAAGTATGGGCTAAAGTGGAGTGTTGTATGTCATGGACTGCTCATCCACCAGGATTCTGTCCTTAAGCATCACCCACGGACAACAGATGGCCCCATTGGGGGGGTCTTACCCTTCTGCAGAGGTGTAGTTAGTGTATTCTAAAGCCCCAGCCTGTTGGAATATTTTGGATATATAAGGTGTGCTACAATACACCACTTAAATTCATAGACTAGGCGAGGTCGCGTGGTTTAAACCTCAACCAATCAGCAACCCCAAATGCGTGGCGTGTTGACTACTAAATCACTGATACTGAGAGACGCACATTTCCAATTATCGACGAAGGACTTGCAATACTGAGGAACACCAAGGAACAACCAAAGGATTCTTTAGCAATGATTTCCGCTGGACAAGCGCTCTTGCTTGGACGCCTAAAGGATGGCCCATAAAATCGTAACACAGGGCTTTCATAATTGTATTTGAGGACTTTTTGAAAAGCATTTATACGTTGGCTGAACAGGTTGACTCTCGATACTCACCGTATCTACAATCAACCCCTTACGGTTTGAAGAAAATTAACGTTTCATTCATTTTTCAGTTCTCCATTAATAAGTTAAGCTTCAGTCTTGATACTTTTTGAACACAGCGTGTATTCTAATGAAAATTAACATTTCATTCAATGTTCAATTCTCTATTGATAAATACAGCTTTAACCTCGATACTTTTTCAATACTGTTCGTATTTTGAAGAAAATTAACGTTTGATTCATTGTTCATTTTTCTTTTAATAAATACTGCTTCACACTCGATACATTGTTTTAACACACCTTGTATTTGAAGAAATTGAATGTTTCATTCATAGTTCAATTCACTCTTGTTAAATATAGCTTCAGTATCAATATTTTTTAACACACCTAGTATTTTGATGAAAATTAACGTTTCATTCATTGTTCAATTCTCTCTAGGTAAATACAGCTTTAACCTGGATACTTTTTCGAAGTTTGTATTTTGATGAAAAATACAGCTTCAGTCATGATACGTTTCGAGGTTATTTCCCATAACTCCAACCTAAAAAAGGGGAACCACTCTGAATTAATTTTATCTGCTAATTAATCTACCCATTATTTTCCCATTAAACTAACCCTAAACCTTAAACCCTAACCCTAAACCCTAACCATAACCATAACCCGAGTTTTTTTTCCTAGTAGATCAATAAAATTAATAAATAATTTATCAGTCAGAGTGGTTCCCCTTTTTTTAGGTTGGAGTTATAGGAAAACTCGTTTGAACATAGTTTGTATTTGTAGAAAATTAACGTTTCATTCATTTTTCAATTCTCTCTAGGTAAATACAGCTTTACCCTGTATACTTTCTGGACGCACCTCGTATATTTGAACTAAGTGTGACGAGAACGAAGAAGCGTGAATGAAAAAGTTCTGAATATAGATTATCAATACTGACAGGAAATCAGACTGAAAGATCCATACGAATAGACTGAAATAGACAAACAATTACTTACAAATTGTGATATATATATATATATATATATATATATATATATATATATATATATTGATGAATGAATGAACAAATAAAAGGTTTAGCTTTTATATATCTACATGGGAACAATATTTACAACATACGCACACGTACAAGCAAAAAGCGCATTCGACATCATGTAAACACATAAACATGCAACACGAGAATACAGTTAAAAAACGCACATATTTAACCATTTATACCATTTCTATCATTTAAAAAAAAATATTTCGTTTACCTGACGAATGCTTTTAGCAGGAAACCATTGGTAGTAAATATTGTTGCCATGTAAGAAAAATAAAAGCTAAACCTTTTATTTGTTCATTCATTCGTCTATCAACGCTCTATCGCAGATATTGAGCACTCTTCTAATAACACTGTACGTTGGATTACTACTGCTTTTTCTAGTATAATAGTGCCAACCATACACACTAATAATAATAATAATAATAATATATATATATATATATATATATATATATATATATATATATTCCTGTCAACAGATAGATAGATAGATACATAGATAGTGAATAGACTGGATTAGATAGATACTGACAGGAAATCAGACAGAAAGATCCATACGAATAGACTGAAATAGACAAACAATTACGTATAAATGTGATATATATATATATATATATATATATATATATATATATATATATATATATATATATATATATATGTGTGTGTGTGTGTGTGTGTGTGTGTGTGTGTGTGTGTGTGTGTGTGAATATGATATATTGAAAAAACAAATGATGTTTACAAATGCATGGGATCATCAGGAGAGAATGTGCACCGTTTCGGGGCCTTCCTCTCAACGGTTTTAACTGCACATCGCTCCCCCCCCCTCACTGTTGTGCAGTTAAAACCGTTGAGAGGAAGGCCCCGAAACGGTGCACATTCTCTCCTGATGATCCCATGCATTTGTAAACATCATTTGTTTTTTCAATATATCATATTCACA
>CM042173.1:63768558-63791058 GCA_023376005.1 Doryteuthis pealeii
TCTTTCCGTTTTCTTTATTTTTATTCCTCTGTTTTCATCTTTTCTTTCTTTTCTTTTTTCCCTTTTTTCTTTTACTTCTTATCTTCTATTCCTTATCTTCTATTCCTTATCCCCCCCTCCTCTCTCTCTCTCTCTCTCTCTCTCTCTCTCTCTCCTCTCTCTCTTCTCTCTCTCTCTCTTATTTTTTGCTTTAATATAGTTTGTTCTTATGACATTATCTTGTGCTTCAATTATAAGAGATGGGTAATTCCATAAACAAATCATCCAGGCCATGTCACTCACCCCCTTCAATTTAAAGAGAGAGATCGAACATACACTTATGAGTTCTCCTTGCTTCTCCAGCAGTGCCGCTGCATGCTAGTCCGTCTCCTCGGATAGTCCTGTGAATAGGGGGCAGGTGACCAATACAGCTGCTCCCTGTGGATGCTGTTCCACGACTTGTTCAGAACTGCTCGCAGCATTCTTGTGCCAGCTCCATCAGCTTATTTTCGAGGCGCCTCGTTAGGGTCCAGGTAGTGGCAGCCATACAGTAGTACGATAATGACTAAGCCTGGAAGAGATGTCGCTTTAGCTTGTCAGTGAGATCAACTCCATATGACAGACAATTTGTTTGTGGCCATCCATGCCTTTCCTATTCGTGTGTTAATATGTTATCGTGGATGAAATTAACCCAGGTACGTGAATGTTTACTGGTTAAGGCTACCGTCCTAACGTGAGATGTCCTCCTTTCTTTCTAAAGCTCAATGAACTCTGTTTTGGCCAGAGTTCACTGTCAGCCGAATGCTTTTTTTGCTGCCTCCTCCAGGCTATGCCAGTAGTGTCCTCAAGCCGTGTGCCGGTGTATCTGCAAGAAAGTGGAGTCATCAGCATAGTCTGCATCTGTGACTGTTTGTGCAGGATATCTCCTGCTTCTTGCTTTTCTTAGTGGTAAAACCTTTTTCTTTTATAAAAAACAGAGAAATATATTTGGCAATATATTTAATTTGTAGGGAAACAAATCTGCTACCATATTGGTCTCATACTATTTAAAACTTGATTGTATAAGCGCTTTATATATAATATTCAACCCCTCCGCACGAGCAGGATGGCGACATTCAGGTCAATTTCTTAAACGGAGTTTTAACAGGTTGGAATTCAGAGTTTTCCTTCTCATAGACCGGTTGCCTAACCAATGTTAAAGGCCCAGTCTACCCTACTATACCCATTCCAAGAGGAGAGTAGGATTCACACCTTTCCAGGTATTAGCGCTAAGTGAATGCAATCACCACGTCTAGGATTTGAACTCGGGGCGACGAGCCATTACCCATTACTTTAACCATTACACCACTGCGCTTGTAAAGCAACTTATACATGCGAGCATTAAACAACCAAATCACAAAGTGCATACAGCTACAACAGAAAAAGCTACAAAGAAAACGCGCCTTCAATCCAGGGTAAAATGTTCGATAAGAATCTATTAATATATATATATATATATATCATATATATATATTATATAAATATATATATATATATATATATAGCTTTTCGTATATTATGATCTATAGATCCTATATCTTCTATCTATCTATCTACTGTTTGTTATATTACTGTCAATATCTATGTCTTTCGTATCTATCTCTATATTAAGTATGTCCTATACTATCTGTCCCTATCTATCTACTATTTTATTATTGTAATAGTATAATATATATATTATATATATATATTATATATATATATATATATATATATATATTCAACTTAATGGTGAGTGCCGGTCCTATATAAGCCATTACATGAATCCATCTACCATTCTGCGAGTTGTTCTCTATTCGCAGAAGATTCCTCTTTGATGTTTTCAATGTTTGCACAATAGACTCTCATCATTGGTAGAAGCCTATTTCAAAAACGATCCATGATGCAAAAGGGTGTGTGTGGGCGGAGGGAGGACCTGAAGGAATGAATGAGACAAAATACTCATTCACAGTTTTCAATTCGCGGAAAATAAATTCCAATACGATGATATATATATATATATAATATAATATTATATATTATATATTATTATATAATAATATATATACATGAGTGTGTGTAATGAAAAGTGTACTCATAATTGATATATTATCCCATCTCCCTCTTCACTGTACACACACAGCAGCACACACACACAACAGCACACACATCAACACACCACACCACACGACACACACAACATATATATATGATATAAGTATATTATATATATATATATATATATAAATATATTTATTTTTCTTCCGAGATAGCATTTAGAGTCATAGTTAGATCTAGATGACTGATAGAGATTCTTGACAAGGATGACGAAGAGTCATGATGACTGCATAATAGCATCAAAAATAAGTAATCCATTTAGGTAATATTATTTTTATATATATATATATATATATATAATATATATAAAAATATATGAATAATATATATATACATATCAAAAACCAGTATATGCCTCACCCATACCCCAGGGGATTGAGCACTTTGGAGGGGATTTCGCTGACGACCGCTAACTAAAGCGTAAACGAACGCTCTTCTTATAAAAGAGATTGGAACACTTATGCGGTTTTACAACAGATGTGTGTAATAAACAGTTAGAATCCGCATTCCCTTCTGTATGTGACGATAGCCTGACGGTAAGCTGTCCACTGATGCTGATTCAATCCGAGTTTTTATCCCGGTTGTAGGTAGCTTACAAATACTAGCCACCATGAAGAGACGTGAATACGTGACACGGGGTGTCTGTGGATGAACTATAGTATAATATAATATATTATTATATATTATATAATATAAATAAAGCAGTTGTGTGTATGTGTATGTCCCGGAGGAAACTTCGAAAATAAAACAATTAACAAGCAAAGTAAATAATATACACATTATATCACCAGGGCTTGGGTTTTGATACGCCAAATAATGACGATGGTGATTATATTCGTGAAGATAATTAAAGAAAAAATGTAAATGAAACAGCTGGAATATTTTTTTGCATTTTAATATTTTTAATAGTAGACATTAACGTTTCCTTTTCAAAGATAATCTGGATCAATGCAAAATCTTTTTTAGCGTAAGGATTTTAATGGGGCATCCGATTGAGGATCAATCACAATTCAGTAATAATGGATGTGGCAGGACTAACTTAAAAAAATCCCTCTCTACCCAGGCGATGCCGGGTAGCCCACTTCTATATATATATCTTATTAATAATGGAGTTGTGTGTTTTTCCTGTCTGTAACCGAAACTATAATTAACTACTCAAGTCACTATTCCCTTAGTTATTTACGTCACATATCTCCAATGATTCTATTTCTATTTAAACCTCAATTAATAATAAAACTGTTTTTGACATTTTAATACTGTTTGGCCTTTACCTAATACTAATAACATGCCAATGTATTTATAATAACAACAAATACCAGTTTCAGTGTAAACGTAAAGCTAATTTGCATATGATAATAAAAACTGATTTTATAAGCTTGTTATTATTGATTCTAATGTTTGGTTTCTAATGGATATGGTAAATCCTTCAAATTCCTAGAATTATTACAAGAAGAAATAACTGTTTTTTTTCTTTACCTCTATTTTAACTATGTTTTGTTTAGCATTGAAAAAACGAAAGGTAGGGTTTTAGTTTTTCTATTTTCCGATTATACCCTCCGTTTCAATCTTTTTATCTAATCTTATATAGTTTTTAGCCTTTCCGATTTAAATCTAATTATTTTTCTTTCTTAAATTTGACGGAGGGTGCTATATTGCTAGTATATATATATATATATATATATATATATTATATTTTTATTTTTTAGTAATATAATATATTAAGTAAGAAATAACAAAAGATTCGCATCTGATGAGTCGGGAGAGTTAGACACTTTGTTTCTAAGCTCCCTGAAATAGCGTATAGTGCTAAATCCTAAGTTTTTGTTATTTCTTTACCTTATATAATTTGCTCTGTGACTCTAACATTAAGAGCACACATTGAGCTCATCAAACTGCGAACAGTTTTTAAATAATACTCTTGTCCGTAAAGAGATTCTTCTCTGGACTTTGGATTTTATATCTATCTACGGGTTAAGGTTCGAATCGCGCCAAGCCACTGCCTGTCTATAGCTCTGCTGGAGGCCTAATGGGCTGGAAATGTACATACAGAGGATTGACTTTTTGTCGGGTTTGTTTCACGCTTTACATTAAAACCGAATGCACACGCTAATTCATTTATTATAATAATTAAACAAATAGGTATGAACTTTATTGGGGCACAAATCTCCCTAAAATTGTCGGCCTTCGCCATTTCAAAACACATCGTTTGAACACGTTCATATATATATATATATATATATATAAATATATATAATATTAATATATATATAAAGCTATATATATATATAATATATATATATATATAATATATATATATATATATAGCTTTATATATATATATATGAGACGAAAATTTGGGAGCCGGTTTAAATTCAATTGGATTTATATGGGCCCCAATTTTGGTCGAAATAAATTTATTAAATGGAATTACGGTGTTGAGTTCTTCCTTCCTTTATTGATATATAATATATATAATATATATATATATATATATATATATATGTATATAATATATATATAATGTCATTGTATTGGTTTTTCCCGCAAAAATGAAAACTGTTTGAATGAGTATTTGGTCCCTCATTCACTAGGACCGTACCCCCCGGAAGTGTGTGTGTGCGCAGGACTGTCATATTACCGTAAGTGTAGGTACATTCGTGCCTTGTAAAATCTGTGATGAATACATAGTTTGAAATATCTTCCTTATTACGTGCTCTTTTGGAAATAATATTTGTAAAAAAATGTTTTTTCTTTATAAAATTAAAAAAGAAAAAAAATCATCAATTTTAACGTTGGCCTCTTTCTAGGTTTTCCATTATGATTTTTTAAAAAGAAAGAAAAAGAAAAAAAGAGAAAGAAGATGATTTATTGTGTTATAATAATAGAATAATTCTTTAAAAAAAAAAAATCCCATCAGAACACGTACGCACTTTCAAGTGGATTAATTGTACCAGTTTTTAAAATTCAGAATAACGGGAAAAAAATGCAAGACCCTCTTGAAAAAAAAAGAAAAGAAAAAGGAGAAAAATTTACCATTATAGAATGGTAAATCAAAGGAAAATAATTTGACATCAAGTGAAATACAAAAAGTAAAAGACAAAAAAAAGGAAAACGATACGAATTATTGAAGAAATAAAGAAAAAAAAAAGAAAAGAAGAACAAAAAAAAAAAAGAAAGAAAGAAATAAAGAAAGAAAGAAGAGAAAGAAAGAAAAAGAAGAAAAGAAAGAAAAGAAGACAAAAAAAGAAAAAAGAAAAAGAAAGAAAAGAAAAAAGAAAAAGAAAACGAAAAAGAAGAAAAGAAAGAAGAAAAACAGAAAAAAGAAAAAAGAGAAGGAAAAGAAAAAAGAAAAAAGAAAGAAGAAAAGAGAAAAGAAAACAAAAGAAGAAAAAAGAAAAAAAGAAAAAAAGAAAACGAAAAAGAAAGAAAGAAAAAGAAAGAAGAGAAAAGAAAAGAAGAAAGAAAAAAAAAAGAAAAAAGAAGAAAAGAAAGAAGAAAGAAAGAAAAGAAAGAAAGAAAGAAAAAGAAAAAAGAAAAAAGAAAGAAAGAAAGAAGAGAAAAAGAAGAAAGAAAAAAGAAAGAAAGAAAAGAAAGAAAAAAAAAAAGAAAGAAGAAAAGAAAGAAGAAAAGAAAAAAGAAAAAAAAGGAAAAAGAAAAGAAAGAAAAAGAAAGAAAAGAAAGAAAAGAAAAAAAGAAAGAAAGAGGAAGAAAGAAAAAAGAAAAAGAAAGAAGAAAAGAAGAAAGAAAAAAGAAAAGAAAAAAGAAGGAAAAAGAAAAAAGAAAAAGAAAAAAAAAAAAAAAAGAAAAGAAAAGAAGAAAAAAAAAGAAAAGAAAGAAAAGAAGAAAGAAGAAAAAAAAAGAAAAGAAGAAAGAAAGAAGAAAGAAAAAAGAAAAAAAGAAAGAAAAAAGAAAGAAAAGAAAGCAAAGAAAAGAAAGAAAAAGAAAAGAAGGAGAAAAAGAAAAGAAAAAGAAAAAGAAAGAAAGAAAAGAAAGAAAAAGAAAAAAAAAAGGAGAAAGAAAAAGAAGAAAGAAGAAAAAGAAAAAGAAAAAAAGAAAAAAAGAAAAAAAAGAAAGAAAAAAGAAGAAGAAGAAGAAGAAAAGAAAGAAAGAAAGAAGAAAGGAGAAAGAAGAAAAAAGAAAAAGAACAATTAGAAGAAGAAAGAAGAAAAGAAGGGACGAAAGAAAGATAGAAAAGGAAGAAAGAAGAAGAAGGGAAGAAAGAAAACAAAGAAAAAAAGCAAACAAAAGAGAAAGAAAGAAGGGGAAGAAAGAAAGAAAGAAGAAGCAAACAGAAGAAAGAAAGAAGAAAGAAAAGAAAGAAGGGAAGAAAGAAAGAAAGAAAGAAGGGAAGAAAGAAAGAAAGAAAGAAGCAAACTAAAGAAAGAAAGAAAGAAGAAACGAGAGAAATAAAGAAGAAAACACGAGTTATGATATAAAACTTTGAAGTCAGACACAATTTAAACGATAAAACATATATAAATATATATATATATATATATATATATATAATACCCTCATATTTGGCCTTATGCACAAATGCACAACTCCATGTACATGAAATTGCGTCTTTATACGGACATACACTCACTGGAGAAATGCACATACGCCACTATACCTTATACACAGCCCACAAAAACACACACAACAGACTCCAACACCACACACAAACACACGAGAACAACATACACACACACACAACGACATCACCTCAACCACTAAGTGGTATTTATTTTCCCTGTGTTATATGCACACACATACGCCACACATTATAACAAACTGTTATACTTACACACAATATCCTGATAATGAATAATTACACTCATATGCATCTCATATCATGCAGAGAGGGGGAGTGAGAGAGAGAGAGAGGGGTGAGGAAAGCAGAAGAATAGAGAGAAGAGAGAAAGAGAGAGAAAGAGAAAGGTAGGGAGAGAGAGGAAAGAGAGACGAGAAAGGAGAGAGAGAGAAAGAGAGAGACAGCGAGAGAATATATAATATATATAGAGAGAGAGAGAAAGAGAGAAAGAGAGAGAGAAGAAGAGGAGGTGAGGAAGAGGAATGATAAGATACGGGAGAGAGAGCATGGATAGAGGAGAAAAGAGAAAAGAGAAAGAAAAGAAAAATAGAGATAGAGAGAGATAGAGGAGAGAGAGAGAAAGAGAGAAAGAAAGAGAGGAGAGAGAGAGAGGGAGAGGTTAATGAATAGAGAGGAGAGAGAGGATGATAGAGAGAAAGAGAGAACAGAAACCATACGAGAAGGAAGAAGAGAGAGAGAGAACAGAGAGAGCGATAGAGAGCACGCTCCCGTAGTACCCTTTTAGTCATTAGGCATTATGAATGAACACACACTACCATCTCACGTGATTTATACGTCACACTGGAAATACACACATGGGATATACATTTTAATAGACACCCACGCAAAAAACACTCTGTACAGCTGCATGCAACACTACACCTACATACACACTAAACACAACAACAGACACACTACACCACCACACTTTACAATATACATGCATTAACACCTGATAGCACTAAAAAGCACAAATGCACACTACTATGTTCATAAAATTCCGTTTTTATATGGGAACCAATTATTGCCACATCAGATATACGTTTATACTCAGACAAGCAAACACATATATATTTTATACATATTCACATCTTACTATATATATTATATAATATTATATATATATATATATATGTTATATATATTTAATATTGCACGCGCAGCACTGATAGAAATAGTCAAACTAAGTAGAAGCTAAACAGTTTAGAGAGAGATCATAGTAGATAATCGGGAGTACGAGGACAAAGAAAGATGAGAGTGAGGTAGAGGGGGAGAGATGTAAGGAAAGAGAATGAGATATGAGAACGGAGAGGGAAAGAAGCAAAAAAAGAGAGAAGAGAGAGAGAGATGAGAGAAAGAAGAAAAGAGAAAGAAGAGATAGAGAGAGAGAGATGAGGAAGATGAGAAAACGAACGAGAGAAAGGGAGAGAGAATAGAGAGAGAGAGAGAGAGAGAGAGACAAGAGAAAAGAACGAGAAAGACGCGAGAGAAGAGAAAAGAGAAGAGCGAGTGAGAGAAACAGAGAGAAGAGAGAGAGAGAGAGAGAGAGAGAGAGAGAGAGAGAGAGAGAAGAGGTACAGCACACACACACAAACACACAAGTATACCTATCGTTACCTTATATACACACTGGAATACACACACAGATATACATTTATAATTCACACATCACAAACACACACAGACCTCCCACATGAATGATTACACACCATCCACAATCTATAGCACTCTTACATGCGCACGCACCACACACACACACACAACACCACACACACACACACACACACAATACCAGCATTTGCCTATGCGAAACGCACACTACCGTTTGCATAAAATTGCTATTTAATACAGACATACTATTGGATATACACATACAGATTACATATATTTCTAACGCAGCACAAACACATTTAAGAGACAGCATACAACGCAACACACAACTCAGCAACCCACAAACAAAGAAACAAGTATACAATAGCTTTTGCCCTATACAGAAATAGCCCTCACGTCGTTGCAGATAACTAATAATAATGAGAAAAAAGTGGACACTACTCCTCGTCTTCAGTAGACGGAACGGATGCAAACCTCACACACTGAAATGCAACACAGACAGATACTTATACTCACCGACACAACACACAAATACATCCTCAATACGAATGTTTAGACACCGTTCACCACTCTATTTGCACCAATCATATATTATATATATATATATTTTACTAACCCCTCAAACAAACCTTATACAGACAGCAGCACACACACACACCTCACACCACACCACCACACACCACACACACACACACAACACAACACACACCACACACACACACACACACCACACACCAACACACACACACCAACACTCACACCACACACACATACACACACACCACACACACCACACACACACACACCACGCATACACACAACATACACGCACACACATCACACACATACACAATAACACCACACACACGATACACACACACTACATCACACACGCATACACACACATACACGCACACACACCACACAATACACATACACACCACACACACGATACACACACACACTACATACACATACACACACCACCACCACACAACACCACACACATACACACACACGCACCCCACACACAGAACATACACCCACACCACACCATACACGCAGACACACACACATACACACACACCACATACACAACACACTACACACACACCCAGCAATTTGCCCTATACAGAAACGCTCACTACATGTGTATAAAATTGCATATTTATACAGACATACACATTGGAGATACACATACACATAACATTTATACTAACGCACACAAACACATACAGACAACCCATACGAATGATTACACACTCTATATGCACTTATTCATGCACAACACACACACACACACACACACACACATACAACACAGCCACACAACACCACACACACCACACACCACAACACACACGAACACCACACACACACGCCACACACACACACCACACACCACATACACACGAACACCACACATTAACACACACCAACACACACCCACACAACACACCACACACACACACCCAGAATACCCAGCATTTGCCCCCTTATGCAGAAACGCACACTACATGTGCATAAAATTGCATATTTATACAGACATAACACATTGGAGATAAACATACACATATACATTTATATACGCACACAAACACACAGAGAACATCCATGACGAATGATTACTCTATCCAAGAGTAAAAAAAAAAAAAAAGCAAAAAAAAGCAAAAAAAAAAAAAGCAGAAGAATATTTTTTAAACCCAAACACTTGATAAAACTCAAGCATTAAAACCTGGAGAAGAAGAAGAAGAAGAAGAAAAAAAAATTCCGATAATTTTTTTTTAAAAGAAAACTTTAAATGAACGCGAGAAAAAAAATGTAAGGAAAAATTGACAGAAGATTTTTTTTTTTCTTCTTTCTTTTTTAAAGGAACTTTTTTTGAATTTTTCTGAATGTTTTGAAAACCAATTTTTAATTAAAAAATATAAATATAAAAAAAAAGAAATACTTAAATTGTTTAAACATAAAAAACAAATTTAATTGCCAAACAAGTAAAATAAATCCTGAGAAAGCCAGTTATTTTCGAACTGAATTTTGGAGTAAAGGAGTAAAAATTGAAAAAAAGAAAAAAAAAAAAAAAAAGAAAAAAAAAAAACAAAGAAAAAGAAAAAAAAAGTTAGATAACATTAGATGTCGCGAAAATAATAAAAAAGCAAAAGTAAAAAAATGACCGGGCTGAAAAGAATTGTCTTTTAATGGATAAAATGTTGAATAATAATATAATAATAATAATAATAATAATAATAATAATATAATAATAATAAGAAGAAGAAGAAAAAGAAGAAGAAGAAGAAGATCCAGGAAGAAGAATACAGAATAATGAGATGAATAATAATAGTGTACAACAACAACAAGAACTACTACTACTACTACTACTAATAATAATAATAATGATGATGATGATGTGATGATGATAAGAAAAAGAGATACTGAAATATTACTTCTAATAATGATAAGTAAATTAATATTAAAATACCACTACTACTACTACTACTACTAAAATAATAATGCTAATGATAATAATAATCATAAAGAGATACAAGAGAAGAAGAAGAAGAAGAAGAAGAAGAGAATGAAGTGGAAACAAAAGAAGAAGAGAGAAAGAAGAAGAAGAAGAAGAAGAAGAAGAAGAAGAAGAAGAAAAAAAAAGCAAGAAGATTAAGAAAGAAGAAGAAGTGGAAACAAAGAAGAAGAAGAAGAAAAAGAAGAAGAAGAAGAAGAAAGAAGAAGAAGAAGAGGGAACAAACAAGAAGATGAAGAAGAAGAAGAAGAAGAGGGAACAAACAAGAAGATGAAGAAGAAGAAGAGGAACAAACAAGAAGATGAAGAAGAAGAAGAAGAGGGAACAAACAAAAGAAGAAGAAGAAGAAAGAAGAAGAAGAAGAAGAAGAAAGAAGAAGAAGAAGAAGAAGAAGAGAGAGAAAGAAGAAAGAAGTAAAGTAAGGTGATAATGAAGTGGAAAAAGAAACAGTAACAACATGATGATGATGATGATGATGATGATGAAGAAGAAGAAGAGAAGGGAGAGAAAGTGAGAGAGAGAGAGAGAGAGAGAGAGAGAGAGAGAGAGAGAGAGAGAAAGAGAGAGAGGAGGTATATTTAAAGAAAGAAATATGAATATACATAGAGAAGAGTAAAGAAGTAGAAGAAAAGAAGAAGAAGAAGAAGAAGAAGAAGAGAAAGGAGAGAGAGAGAGAGAGAGAGAGAGAGAGAGAGAGAGAGAGAGAGAGAGAGAGTGTGTGTGTGTGTGTGTATATATTTAAAGGAAATATGAATATACATTAGAGAAAAGAGAAGAAGAAGAGAAGAAGAAGAAGAAGAAGAAGAAAGGTGAAAGAGATGATGATAGAGATAGAAGAACAGAGAGAAAAGAGAGAGAGAGAGAGGTAGGGGAATATATAAAGGAAATATGAAATACATTAGAGAAAGAGTAAAGAAAGAAGAAGAGAGAAGAAGAANTTCTGAAATTTTGTCCATGTGTGGATTGTAATAAAGTTAGCCAATCCTCAAATTTGAGCTTCCAATTCCAAAAAATGGGGGAGTTACGTCGATATTGGACATGTTAGGAAAAAAATCAGAATCATGAATAACTTAAAATTGGTTGAGTTTAAGACCTTTTTGATAGCACTTTTGGATTCCTTGGGCAAAAATGCTTTTAAAACCAATTTTTAGTAATAGGAAAGCTCTAGAACTCATTTTTACTGACAAACATTAATTACAAAAACGCCATTTTTCGCAACCCAACCAAATTTCGAGAGTTAAAAATCGACATAACTCCGTCAATTTTTGGAATTGGAAGCTCAAATTTTGGGGATCGTCTAATTTTAACATAGTCCATACTTGTACAAAATTTCAGAAAGATTGGAGGATGGGATGGGTGACAATTTACTTTTTTTTCTCGATGATTCACATATACCCATGGAATTATCTTGAGGTTTCTACTTCTTAGTCATGTCCATGTCTTCTGGTGTGCTATCTCTTCGGTTTTGTCGCTTAAAGAACCGATATAGTTGTTTTTCTTTCTATTTCTGTTTTTTTTTTTCTGTTACATATTTGAGCTCGACCGCATTGTTCAATTACTCCTTCTAGCTGCTGCTAGATTCCTCGATGCGTCGAATTGTCGTATCAGTCTTCAATGCTGGTGAGACCTCTCCCTCCTTCTTTTCTAGCCACATTATATCAGTATATGTCATCCCTCGGGTGTAATGCCTTGTGCATTGTCATAAGCTTCCTTGTTCTTTGGTCATCTGTCGGAGTTCCTCTCTCGTCCATTTAAGAATGATCCTGAGTATCTTACAAGGGGAACAACCAGTTGTTTATTCCTTTAACAGGATTTCATTCATTTCATTTTCTTTCATTTTCATTGTGAGTTTTTCACACCAGCATTAGCTGATGGCCTTTCACTGGAAACAGAGTGAAATGTTTTTTTTCTTCTTTAGTTTCTTCACTTCTTCTCACAATTATGTGATTCGGTCACTTTTTACTCTCTAATTTTCTCTCTCTCTCTCTCTCCTCTCTCTCTCTCTCTCTCTCTCTCTCTCTCTCTCCTCTCTCACGCACACACACACACTCACCCACTCATTCACTTACTCTCTCCACACACACACACACACCAAATATATCTTTTTTCTATATATCTGCTTCTCTCTTCTCTCTCTCCTCTCTCTCTCTCTCTCTCTCTCTCACTCACTCTCTCTCACACTCACTCCGTCTTCCACACACACACACAAATTTTCTTTCTAGATATATATATGTTCTCTCTCTCTCTCTCCCTTCACTCTCTCCTTCCACACACTCACACACACAACACAAACACACAACACAAATATATCTTCTTTCTATATATATGTTCTCTCTCTCTCTCTCTCTCTCTCTCTCTCTCTCTCTCTCAAAAACTCACACTTACACTCACTCAATCAGTCTCTCCACAACACATACAAATATATTTCTCTCTCTCTCTCTCTCTCTCCTCTCTCTCTCTCTCTTCTCATTCACTCACTCACACTCAAACTCACACTCACACTCACTCAATCAGTCTCTCCACACACATACAAATATATATTTCTCTCTCTCTTCTCTCTCTCTCTCTCTCTCTCTCTCTCTCTCTCTCTTCTCTCTCTCTCTCTTCATACGTTTTTTCTCATCTAATTTTCCTGTGTTTCGACTGCTTTTCACCCGTTCCAAAACGACAATACCTGAGTCGTTTGTTAACTCTTAGTTTCGTTTATCATTCACAACATCCCGTTCTCTTCCATGTTTTCCGCATGTTTTATTTTAACCCTCCATTGTCCACTTCTCTTTCTTTTTGTGATCTCCTTGCCCATCCCTCTCTTTATTTTCCTTTCTTATATTCTAATATCAATCCTCTTCTTCTATTTGCCAAGAATACTCCACTTTGGACCTTTCTTGGGCTAGAAACGGGAAGGCCGTTGGGGAGGCGGGAAACCCCTTAAGCACGAAATCCAAGGATCGGAAGCTGAAGAGGGGAGGGGACAAGGAAGGGAAAAAGACAAGTGGTTCAAAACAGGACGAATGATACACGGAGCAAAAGCCTAGCAACCTATTATGATTGCCCAAACCCCAGAATATTAACTAAAAGGAATATAGTTCGAAGACCACCTTTAGAGTGAGAAAAAATAAGAGACGAAAGAAGGATAAGAGAAAGGGAAAAAGGAAAAAGAAAAGAAAAAGGAATAGAAAGAAAAGGAAAAACGCCGAGAAAGAATGAAATAGATGAAACAGATATAAGTAGAAAAAGAAAATTAAACAATAATATATATGCGATCTGTGTGGAGAGAAGAGCACTAAGTCGAACCCACTAAGAGAAATAAAACCGCCAACCATCTCGTAAAACGGTAAATAATGTTCTCAAAAGTGATTGTGTATTATTTTCTGTTCCAAAATCTCTTTTTTTTGCTTGTCTATCTTATCTAAAAAATGTAAAATTTGGAAAAAACAGCATGAGAGAGAGAGAGAAGAAGAGAGAGAGAACGTTTAAAGCAAGTAAAACACGGTTTAGCGATCTTTTCACCTGAATCAAACATATACTATGAGCTTAGAAACCGAATCGGGCTGAGGATCTACGTCCTGACGCGGTAAAAAAATGAACACGGTAAAACTTCTTTCTGAGGGTGAAAAGTTTTCCAGTTTTTTGATTGCAAAGCTAATCGTTGGGGAAAAAATGTGGAGCAAACCCTTCATCAACCATTGTTGTGCTCGTTGGCTCCCTCAACGAACCACGGGTATAAAAAGTGCCAGGAAAAAATGTCAAGTTTTTGAAAGGTTAGCGTAAACTATAATAAGTTAACTTGTCTATTGAACGGAATCCGCATCTAATAGTGTGATGTTAATATAGATAATCGTGTTTATAAAATTTGAGTAATCCATTGAGAATGAACGTTAAATTTCGACTTTCTAAATTCGGCTTAAATGACCTTGAGGTAATATGCCGTAAATCACCACCATAATAAATCTTTTTCTTCAATGTTTCTCTTTTCTTTTTCTGTCTATTGCTACTCCTCTCTCTCATAACTCTACTTTCATTACCTTGCTCTCCTTTGCTCTCTTTTTTTTTTTTTTTCCTTTCCTTAATAATTCTATATCTCCTCATTCTTTCATAATTTATTCTATCTCGCTGTCTCCTCTCTCCACCTCTCTCCCCCTTCCTCCTATCTCTCTCCTCCTCTCTATATATATATTGCGTGTTTAAGTCCAGTGTCTCTTTTGTTAATATTAATATATATATAATATATTAATATAACTATAATCATTCATTGTAACTTCCTTTTCTTGCTTCTTTCTTTTCTCTCTTCTTCCTTCTTTATACTTAATAATCCCTTCCCCCCCTCTCTCTCTCTCTCCTCTCATCTCTTCTCTCTCTCTCTCTCTCTTTCTCCTGGGCACTCTCGCTCACTAATTCTATCTATCAATCTATATCTATTCTCTCCTTCCTATTCTTGCTTTCTTTTTAACTTTCTCTCTTCCTTTCTTCGTTTACACTATAATCCCAATCCCCATCCTCTTCTCGCTCTCTCTCTCTCTCTCATAACTTATTAGCTTAATTAATATATATTATTTTATATATAATTATATAATATATTCTCTCTATTCCCTTTCTTGCTTTATCTTTTCTTTCTCTTACTCCTTTTTTCCTTATTACTATCACTATCCTTCCCCGCCCTCCAATCTTCTCTCCTCTCTCCTCGTCTCTCCTCTCTCTCGTCTCTCTCTCTCTCTCTCTCTCTGTAAATCTATCTAAATCTATATGCTAAATCTCCTCTTACTTCTCTTTTCTTGCTTTTTTCTTTTCTTTCTCTTTTCCTTTCTTTATAACTTACATTCCCTTCCCCTATCTCTCTCCCGATGTTTCTTAACTCACGCTCTTTACTTCCTCTTTCCTTGTACTATCGCATTTAACCTGCTCATCCGTTGCTGCTTTTGTTTTATAAATCTAAATATCTCTTCTCTTTCCATGTATGTCTATCCTCTAACTCTATCTCGTGTCTTTAAATTCCTCTCTCATCCTATTCCCACCGCTCTATAAGACTCGTTTCTTTACTTCTTCCTTTACCATTTTCCTTAATAAATCTCTCTACTCCTACTCCTTCATATATTTCATCTCTTTCGTCTCCTGCTCTCTCCAATTCTCGACGCTCCTCTTCTTTTCTGCTCTCTCCTTATCGTTTCTACTTTCTTTTCCTTCAATATAAATCTCTTCTCTCTCTTTCTAAGTAATTTCATATTGCATTTTCTCCCCTCTCCAACTTCTCTCTTCCGTTCCTTGCTCCTCCTTTTCTTTCTCTTTGCTTACTTCTAATAATAATATAAAATCTCTTACTATTACTTCTATTTAATCTAATCTCTTTTCCCTTCTCTCCAAATTCTCTAAATATTTCTTTTTCTGTGCTCTCCTTTTCTTTCTCTTTTCTTAATTTACCATTAAATCTCTTCTCTACTCTTCATATATTTAATTTCTTTTCATCCCTCTCTCCCAATTCCTCATTCTTCCGATTTCTTCGCTGACCTCAATTTTCGCTTCTCCTCTTTCTGTTTTCTATACATCTTCCGTTCATCTCGTCTTCATCCATTATATAACTCATTTATCTCTATCCTTCTATTACTACTTTTCTCCCCATTCTCCTTCTTCTTTCTTACTTGCTCTCCCTTGTTCGTTTCTCTTTCGCTAATCCTTATTAACTCTTCTACTCTCTTGCTCTATTTACTTCTTCTCTTTCTAACTCTCTCCAAATTCCTTCTTCCCTTTTCTACTAACTCTTCTCTCTCATTTCTCTTTTCCTTTTCTGTATACTCCGTACATCTCTATCTCTTCCTATGTTTAATTCTATCTTTACTCTGTTCTTCTCTCCTCAACCTTTGTTCTTTTCTGCTTACTACTCACAATCTCTATCTCTTTGTCTTTGTTTGACTTCACGTTATCTTCTACTTCTCTTCCTCAAATTCTGCTCTCCTTTTTCCCGACCCTTTTTAGCCTTCATTTCATTCCTTTCCTTACTCCCTATAAATAATACTCTTCATCTCATTTATTCATAATCCTTTATTCCTACTCTTTTCTACTCTCTCCATTCTCTATTCCTTTTCTCTGCATCTCCTCTTCTCTTCTCTCTCACTCTTCCCTCATCACCTCAATAACATCTCCTTCCACACTCTTCCTTTACGTTTAATTCAATCTTAACTCTTCTCTCTTTAACTTACACCACAACCTACCTTTCCCTTGCTCTCACCTCCATCTCTCTCCTTCTTCTTGAATACTTACTACGAAGGAGTCCGGTTTCTGCTCTAGTCGGCTAAGAGCCGTTCGGCACTAAGACTCAACAGGTTCCTCCTAATGTCTCGATTAACCGACAACGCTCGCCACTCAAGCGTATATGTTCTTAATAAGAGAGTGGTACTGGTGGGGATCTGCTGCAAGGTAAAGTAGGAGCTGAATTGAGTGGTGTTGTTGCTGCGTCTTAACTCAACAAAGATCATGACACAATCCAACTATCTCCTTGGTCTAAAGCACTAATTGAGGGAATGACCCTTCGAGATGTGCTGGATACGAACTTTAGGCCCCCCCTCGACTTACTTTACTTTAACTTCAATAATACTTACAATCTCTATATCTCACATCTAAAATTAATAATCATATATTTAACTCTCTCCTCTCTAATCTAATTCTTCAGCTTCGATATTCCTCTCAACAGTCACTTTAAATCTCTTTATTTCTTACTACCCTCCTCTCCTATTTCCATATCTATTTTCTCCCTCTTTGAAGTAGTGCAAAAATTTTCAGCTACATATCACCCTTTCTTCCTTTCATAATTTCCTAATATCCCTCCGCTCTCCTCCACTCCTCCAATATATCACGATATATAACAAATTATACAACACCCACTTAATAAAAAAAATAAAACAAAAAAAAGAATGCTACTCAAATCACAACATAATATAGATAAAAGCAAATAGCCTACTCCTCCTCATTCTCTATACTATGATCTCCCTTCTCTTGTCTACCTGGTTATCTCTAAATTCGATGGTCTCGGTATAGTAACTCTCCTCTTTCGTTCTAATATCCTCTTCTGTCTTATTCCCGACCCTCTTTGCCCTCTTTACTATTCTTTCCTTTCTTCAATAAAAAGTCTCTTCACATCTCATCTTCTATATTCTTAAATGTACTAATCTCCTTTTTCCATGGCTCTCCAACTTTCATCTCACGTCTTTTTTTCTTGTCCTCTCTTTTCTTTCTCTTTCGTTTCTTATCCTCAATTACTCGTACATTTGTTCTTATTCTTTACTAGTTTATATCACAAATCTTCTCTCTTCTCTCTCTCTACTTGCACTCCCCTATTTTAACTTAGCTCTCCCTGACTCTTCTTTTCTCACTTTCAATTCTATTAACATATAAAAAACTCTCTTCATCCATATTCCTATGTTCTCATTCCTATCTTTTAATCTCCGTCTTTCTCCTAATCTATCTCCTTCAGTTGAATTCTCTCCTTATTGCTTACCTTTTACTTTAAATCTTATACCCCTTATGCCTAAAACATCTCTTCTCTTCATCCTAGTAATCATTTCACTATCCCTCTACCATCTCCCAATCTCTCACGATTACTCTATCACTGCCTTTACGTGCAATGCCTTTCTGCTTCTTCACTAATCTACTACTTTCTACTATCTTTCATCTTATCATACGTGTTTTATTCTATCATTTACTCTCCTCCTTTCTTAAATATAGACTCTACTTCCTTTTCTCCGACCCTCTTTGCCTCTTCTTTCTCTTCTAGTTTTCACGTCGTCTTCCTCTGCTATACTCATACATATTCCTTCTCTCTCTTCTATATCTTCCTTATCTCATCCTTATATTTTCTCCTCTCTCTTCCAATATCTCTTCATTACCTTTTTCTTGCTTCTTCCTATTTTCTATTTCTAAACATTTTACCTTTCCCTTATCCCATCCCCTCTCCTCTAATTTACTAACTCCCATCCTACTTACAGTGTCTCTTCTCTCTTTTGCTCTTCTGTCCATATTATATTCTAACATCTTCTATACTTTAATTACTACTTTCTCTCTCTCAAACTTATTTTCTCTCTCTCCTCCTCTCTCTCTCTTCTTTAAATCTTAATTAACAGTACTCCAAACTCTTCTTCCTCTCTATCATTCTCTGCTTCTCTCTCCTCGTCTCTTCTTCTCTCTCTATCCTATCTATTTTTCTAATCTAATCTTTTATCTTTCTCTTTCTTATGTCTCTCTCACTTAATTCTTCTTCTCATTCCCTTCTTCTCTCTCTTCTTCATCTCCGCATCACTCTCAGTATATACTCTCTTTAAAAATACTCTTCTCTCTCTCTCTTTTCTAAAACTTATATACCTTCCCTCTCCTCTCTTCATACACTCCTCTCGCTCTCTCTCTCTCTCGCTCTTCTTCTCTACATTTTAAACTTATTTCTCTTCCTCTTGCTCTCCTTCTTGCTGCTTAATTCTCTTTCTTACCTCTTTCCTCGAATCCTTCTGTTCTCTTTCTTTCCTGTTCTCTTTATCCTTTCATTAAATAAATAACTCTTTTCTCTCTATATTTCTATTTAGTTGATATCAATGAAATTGTTAATCCTGATTTTGATAATTTGAGCATCTCGCTCGTATACGTGTTTCTTCTTCTTAACTAAAATTTTTTGCCTAACAAGTGGCAGTCCAAATTGTCGTCATTCTTACCTTATATCTATAGACACATCTTTTTACTATTCTCATTTTCCTTCACCAGAAAATTGGTAATTAACCTCCTTATATCCGAAAAAATTCTCCTCACTTTCACTCTCCGTCCTCCTCAGTAATTTCCGGAATATTTTGTATCATTATCAACTACATAACTTCTTACTATTGTCCCATCATCTTTACCGTTAACTGCCTCGCTCTGTCTCCTGTGTCTTTTCTTGTTCCCTTTCCTTAAAACTCTCTTATCGCACTCTCTTTCTATTGTTCCTTAAATTATTCTTTACTCTTCTTATCATCTCTAATTTCACAAAAACTCTTAACTTTGCCTGCTACTACCCTCAACAGCCGACTATCCTTCTTTTCAATTAATCTCTCTTATTAAACACACCACCCTCCCATTCCCTCTCTGTCTCTCTCGCTCTTCATCTCTCTCGTTCACCTACTTCGTCTACCTCTATCACTACATCCTCTCTCAATGTCTTTCATACTACTCTTCTCTTCTACCTACCTTACACTTTCTTAATCCATCTCTCTCCCCCTCGTCTTTCATCTCCCTTGAATATCGTCGCTCACCATCTCTCTCCGACTCTTCTCTCTCTCTCTTGAATACTCCCTCTACTCTCTCTCGCTCTCATCCTCTTATCATCTAATCCTCATCGATTGCTAAATCTAACTACTCTAATGATAGTATTCACCTCGGTAACAGAGGTGAAAAAACTTATTTCTGCATCCACCTCTATCTTTAATCTCTCACTTCTCTCAGCTTCACAAATCACCGCTTCCTCACTTTTCTATTTATAATCCATCTTCATCTACCCCCTACACTCTTCATACAATCTTCGTAAACTACGTTCTCTCATCTCTCCCGTCTACATTCTTACCAGTCACGTGACTCACTCTAGTATAACTATGGCCCGATTTCTTTCTTACAGTATCACACTTTATCTCATCTCTCTTACAACTGTTAATATTATGTAAAATCTCTATTCTTCCACCCTACTCTTTATCCTCACATTACTAACTCTACTTTCTTCTCACTCACTCCTGTCTCCTCTAATATAACTCTTCAAATCTAATTTCTAAAAGTTCTAAGAAGAAGAAGAAAGAAGAAGAAGAAGAAGAAGAAGAAGAATGAGGAACACGAAAAGGAAGAAAAAGAAGGATATTCCTGGTTTGTTTGTTAAAATATTACCTGTTTATAAATTACTTAAATGTTTGCTTGTTTATCTAGGGATATGTTTGCTCCTTTTTTTTTTTTTGTTCCAAATAAAGAATTGTCTACCTCTGACATTTAAAAGCCGCGTGTTTACTCTCTTTGGTGTCTGAACTTTCAAACTTATTCTCCCGCTATTTCCCACAATTCTCCTTCTTTCTTAAACCACTTCCGCTTTGGTTTTTTTTTCGTTGTCGTCCGCAATTTTCTAGTCATATTTAAAACCTGATGCTTTCTTAGACTTTGGTTGGTTGGTTTATTGGTTGGGTGTTACGGCATGTGCAATAGAGTAGATCGATTTTTAACCTTTTTTTGTAAATATCAAATTCTCTCAAACAGCTAAAGTTGTGTGTTGGTATAATAAATACTGATACCAAAATTCCTCTCTCTCTCTCTCTCTCTCTCTCTCTCTCTCTTTCTCTTCTTCTTCTTCTTCTTCTTCTACTTCTTTACTCTTTTCTCTAATGTATATTCATATTTCCTTTAAATATACCCTCTCTCTCTCTCTCATTTAGCCTAGAATTATTTTAGAAAATTTAGCAATTTCAGTATTATCTGCGTTATTCGGACTATTGTCCTCATCTTTATTGTTATCTGTACAACGTTTCGGCCGATATGCCCTCCGGCCTTCTTCAGGTATTTCTTGTCGGACTCGGGAACTTTCTTTTCGGACTCGGGGACCTTCTTTTCGAACTCGGGAACTTTCAGCTCGTAGTCGGGAACCTTCGGTAGGAGCTCTGCTAATTATTTTTCTCCTACCCCAGCTATGGTTAGCGGAATAAGAACAGGATACCCCCGTGGACTGAATAAAGGGTTAGGTTCAAAGTTACGTGATGGCTCCCGATTACGACAAGAAGGTTCCCGACTACGACCTGAAAGTTCCCGAGTCCGAAAAGAAGGTCCCCGAGTCCGAAAAGAAGGTTCCCGAGTCCGTAAAGAGGGTTCACGAGTGCGAGAAGGTTCCCGAGTCCGACAAGAAATACCTGAAGAAGGCCGGAGGGCACATCGGCCGAAACGTTATACAGATAACAATGAAGATGAGGACTATAGTCCGAATAACGCAGATAATACTAATCATCAAGCCTCATCTCAAACATTCAGAGAAATTAGCAAGTATCTAAAACAGGAAAGGTTGTCATTTTAAACGAAACAAATAAAATATTATAGCTAGAATTCAAATTGAAAATATGACTCCCATCACCACCGACAACAACAATATGTTGCTTTTTACCTAATAATTAAGCTGTAAGAGTGATCACACTTTAAAAGATTGAAATATATTTCAAGAAGGCAAAGGTCTGAAGAAAAATATTTTGTGTGGTAATTTTTCATGTTAATTTGAAGCTTTCGACACATGGAAGACATTACAGTTCCAAAATCGACCTACACCGTTGGGTCATTCTATGCTGAAGACGTTTTTGTTCGGTACTCAATTTATTTTATTAACTCAATTTTCTTTAATCACATTTTTTCAAACTTATTTTTCTATTCAACCCATAGATTTAAAGTTAATTAAAACTTGATACTTTCTTAAACTTTGATTGGTTGATTGGCTGTTTTTTTTTAAACCTCAAATTTTCTATTCAACCCATAAATATGAGACTAACAGGTACTACCACTTAGTGGACCTGGGAGTAATGGTGATAAAGGGGTACTCCACTTTCACCAGAGCTCAAGAACTTGAACCTCACCATCAGATAGAGTTTAACATCATACCCAGGACATATACACCCTCAGCCACCGCCTTCTAACACGTATATGATAAAAAAGGTTG
>CM042173.1:63793558-63803558 GCA_023376005.1 Doryteuthis pealeii
TAAATAGGGATTTAATTGTAAAATTCACCGTTCTGGCGTGTAGCTAACCCTCGCTTTGTTTACAAATATTTGAGGACTCTGGTGAATTCATTTCCGCTTAGAAATGTAGCAATTAAATATTCTCCTATATTTGATATATGAATATAAAAAAGTTCAGGAAAAATGTTCCGGTTACAAATGAAATTTGGAATTACTTAAATCATATCACCGGAGGCTCATATTTTTCGGATGTAATAAGGATCCCGACTCTGCGAGTTTAACATCATTGCAGATTCATGTTGCTGGACTTGTTACATTTTCAAACTTTCATTTGTAACCGGAACATTTTCCTGAACTTTTTGATATTCATATACATTTTTACTACAAACTCTTTTGAGCTTTTTATGATAAAAATGCTTAAACATTTTAAAAATAAAATTTATTTTATTTTTAACAACAAATACGTATTTTTTAAAAATTTAAAAAAATAATCCAGTACTGTTCGAGAGCGTTCTGTGCCTCGTAATTACTGATATATTCATTTCGTTTTTCCGCTTACAATGTTGCTTTGATAAAGACATATTCATAATGTTGAAACAGATATCTGTCAGCAAAAATTTTTAACATCTTGTTTTTCTATAAAACTTGCTTACATATATATATATATATATATATATATATATATATATATATATATATATGTGTGTGTGTGTGTGTGTGTGTGTGTGTGTATGTAATGGGGAGTGTAAGTTAAAAATGGAAGCGAATCCGACGGTATGTTGAAATGAAAAATAAATAAAGGAAAGAAAATGTTGAATGGATAAAATAGGATTTATTTCATTTTATTTTACTGACACGTGTTTCGGCCAGGAGTTTATCCATGAATACATGTATTCTATCTATTATTATTTTAGATACAAAATAAAATAACAATAACAATAATAGAAAAACTACAGAATTTTTTTTAGTATGCAAAGAAATAACGGTCTTCGTTAGAGTAAATCCTTATTGTTTTAAATCAAATCGGTTGAAATACGGAGAATTTCTGAGATGTTCGAAAAAAGAACTTATATATATATATATATATATATGTGTGTGTGTGTGTGTGTGTGTCTTATAGAGTACAATTCAATTAAAAGGCGATTGTGACCATTGGTTTTAAAGCAGCATATTTGCCACTTATCAATAGGACGACGCACTATCTTGATGATTCGCTGTCTGGATTTGTAATGACTATGCAAGACATACTTCACAATTGCGGGTAGACTAAGAGTTCAGAGTTCGACACCCGGGTTTGCTAATTTTTTTGTTGGTATTTTGGGACATTAAACTCGATGATTTTCTTCGTAATAAAATAAAACTTTTAATTGAAAAAATGGACCATATAACCTTTAGGCACCCCTTTTGCGATCTCGTTTCATAAGGACATATTTTTCATTTACACCGTTGTTTGTTAACAGATGATTTTTTAGAGTTTTTTTATAAATTATAAAATTAACCACTAACCCTAACCCCTAACCCTAACAAATAACAAATAACCGGATTTTGACGGTGTAAATGAAATGTCCTTATGAAACGAGATCGCACAAGGGGTGCCTAAAGGTCGTATGGTCCGAAAAAATTAATGATCGAAGAGAATTTGAGGTGCTGAATAAACAGTAGGAACAGATCAATTAGTTTGGATTGTAATCAGAAAATTAAATTATAAGCATAGGAGAACATTAATCAATGTAATCGAACTACGAAGGAATCGAATTGCGTCTGAGACCGGGAGGGGGATGGGCCGTTCTATTGAAAAATCCTACAGATCGATTACAAGAATATTAATCAATGTTCAGCCAGCAGACAGTTTTTTTTAAATTATTAATCTACTAATTCAAATATAATTTTTCTTTAGTTTAATTTAATTTAATATTAAAATAAAACTTAATTAAAGTGAATAGGAAAATTAATTATGGATACTAGCAAAAATAAACACCATCTGGGTGGCGTAAAAATTAATTTTTGAAATATATTGCCTGAGGGGGTGGGAGTTTAAAATTCAATGTCAGAAGGGTTGTATCAAAGGCAAAAATCATCAAATTTATTAAAGGAGTGTGGCGTTAGTTTCGTATTTGCCTGGGGAGTTGTCTGGCCGTTTAGTTCGCTGGTTCCCGCTAGGGGCCGTTTATATTTAAGCGGCTGATTTGAACGTCTCTTTCTTTTTTCCGGTTGCTCGACCTACGAGATACATGGGTTATACTCTGGTCTACCCCCTCTTGTTGGGGCTTTTGGCCCCCCTTACATTACTGTAAGTGATTTATACAGCATGGACTATTCTTAGTCTCATGTCTGTACTTTTATGTTTTTCCCTTCTACTTTTGTATGTATGTTTATGTACACCTATGTATTATGTACCCAGTTTATCCATGTGCTGTACTATATTAAATGTTTTTATCTATCAACCCTTGTCGGAGTTTTATCTTCAAGTTACATCACTTTGAATCGTACAGGAGTAAAAAATATAAAACAATTTGAAATGAAAACTTAGTTCTGTTTCCCTTAAATAAAATGTTGCGTGCATCTATTAATTATTAATTAAATAATTATTTTTAATATTTTACACATAGATTTTGCACAAAATCATAGGTATTTATTTATTTGTAAACATCTTAGTTAATTTCTTGTTACCGAAAAAAGGGCGACAGTATGGTGGTATTGGGTTTTGTGACGTAACAGTGACGTAGTTTCGGTTACAGATAGATAGACAGCGAAACTCCATTATCAATAGATACCGGGAATGCTCCGAAAATAAAGCTTCTCTGTCGGTAGAGCGTCCGTCTAGGAATGACAAGGTTCCGAGTTCGATACCGGCCATCGCCAACTCAACGCATGAATAGAACAAGGATCTAAGGGGTAAAATGAAGAGTAGAACTGAAAAACGAGTCCGATCCTCACTGGATACTCTTTAATAGCGACCTTGTGTCACATCCTACCCGAGGTGAACGGATTAGGTAAATAATGAAGGGACGTTCCATCATCGTGGTGTAATGGTTAGAAAGCTAGTCTTGCAGATTACTACAGAATAGCGAGTTCGATACACGCTGAATGCCCCATAATTGATTTTGGTTTTTTGTTTTCGTATGTTTTGTTTTACGGCATATCAAACTTAGTGGGTCATTTAATGCCGACAAAGTTGTGAAATAAATTCATTCTTAATGCATAATACAATTTTGTTTATCAACTCATGTTTTTCTATTTATCCCATAGATGAGACCCTAACAGGTACTACCACTCCGGGTCTGAGTAGACCAGGGAGCAATGGTGATGAAGGGGTGCTCCACATTCCCCAAACCTCCAAAACTGGAACCTCACCATCAGACAGAGTTTAACGTCATTCCCAGGACATGTAGACCCTCGGTCACCGCCTTCTAGCACCCATATGATAAAAAGGGGTTGGGGCTTGCCATAAGGGCAGTAGGGTTGGGAAAATCCTATAGGTGCTAGGGCTTGACGTGACCAGCCAATTGATCGGAAGGGGCCTCTCCGACCGCCCGTCTAGCCCAAGATAGGGCCAAAGTGGAGTATTGCAAGTCATGAACTGTTCATCCACCCGGGCCCTATCCGTGGCCCCATTGGGGGAATCTTACCCCTCTGCAGAGGTGCAGTCGGTGCATTCTAACGCCCCAGCCGACAGGGCGGCCCATAATTGTGACCTTGTGTGACATCATAACCGTGGCGAACGGGTTGGGTAAATAATTAAAAAGGTAATCCTATCATTGTATAATGATTCGCTAGACCAGGGGGATTGTTTGTTTTTTGTTGTTGAGGTTGAACGTGGCGTTAACTCTCCACTGAGTTGACGATTCCTAGGGGGGTGCTCTACCAACTAAGTTAATTGGCCCCTTATACACACAAGAGTATACACACAAGAGTATACACACCTATATGATTGCCCCAATCCTATTGCCCTTATGGCAAGCCCCAACCCTTTTTATCATATGGGTGCTAGAAGGCAGTGGCTGAGGGTCTACATGTCCAGTGAATGATGTTAACCTCTATCTGATGGTGAGGTTCCAGTTCTGAAGGTTTGGGGAATATGGAGCACTCCTTTATCACCATTGCTCCCTGGTTCACTCCGGACCAGACTGGTAGTATCTGTTAGGGTCCCATCTATGGGTTAAATAGAAAAATGTGTTTATAAAAACATTGAGTATCCATTAAGAATGAATTTATTTCAAAAACTTTATCGGCATTAAATGACCCATTGAGGTTGATATGCCATAAAACAAAATAAACCAAACCAAACCAGGAGACGGAAAAGTTTTATTTTAAAAGAAAATTTAGACTTTTCGGGTTAGCTCAGTCGGTAGAGCGTTCGACTAGAAACCATAAGTTTCCTAGTTCGATACAGGTCCTCGCCAACTCGGCGTATGAGTAGCACAGGGATCTGTGCGGTAAAGTAAGGAGTAATATTTAAAGTATATTCTCACACATCATTTCCTCAAGTAGTGGATTTGATTCTCACTGGGGACACTAAGAAGCTAAGAACATATTCAAATAGGATCAACATTTTGAGATGTAGATCCATTTAAACTGAAAAGCGAGTTCGATACTCGCTGAATGCCCCATATTTGTGACCCTCTGTTACACCCTACTGTTACGATTTTATGGGCCATCCTTTAGGTTTCCAAGCAAGAACACTAGTCCAGTGGAAATCCTTGGTAAAGAATATTTGGTTGTTCCTTGGTGCTCCTCAGTATTGCAAGTCCTTCGTCAATGATTGTAAATGGACGTCTCTCAGTATCAGTGAGTAAGTAGTCAACCAGCCACGAATTAGGACTGTTGATTGGCTGGGGTTTAAACCACGTGACTTTGCTTAGTCTATAAATTTAAGTGATGTATTGTAGCACAACTTATATTTCAAAATATTCCAACAACTACTCGTGGTAAGCGTGGTTAGATAAATACCTACGTTATATATATATATATATATATATAATATATATTATATTATATATATATATAATAAAGGTTTTTTAATAGTATCTTTGAAGCATTGTGTTGTATGTGTAATATAAAGATTTTTGAAGGCAATTTACAATGCAATATGTGTTTGAAAAAATTATATTTATCTAACTTTCTTTTTTTTTTAATTCTAAATATTTTCGGAAAATAAAATTCCTCATAAGAATTATTGAAAGTACTAGGTGTTTTTTTTATAGTACTTATACCACGGCGACGATTACAACATCGCCGTGGGATAAGTACTATAAAAAAAAAAAACACCTAGTACTTTCAATAACTCTGATGATGGAATTTTATTTTCCGAAAATATTTAGAATTAAAAAAAAAGAAAAGTTAAATAAATATAATTTTCAACACATATTGCATTGTAAATTGCCTTCAAAAATCTTTATATTATATATATATATATATATATTATATATATATATATATATACATTCACTATTACCAGAGCTTGTTCTTTGTGCAAAAATAATGAATATTTTATCAATTTCAGGGAATATATTCTAAAATTAGTGAAACTCAACGTTGCTTTTGTGATTAAAACATAAATCAATGATGTAAAAACAAAATAATCAATGGATCTGCGAGACTAACTTTTTATTATCCTCCTTTCCCAGGCAACGCCGAGTAGCCGCTTCCTGTGTATATATATAAAAAAGCGACTGAAGGCAATTCAACCAGAAAATGGTTTTCACTCTACAAATGGATATGCCACTTCGGCAGTACATGTTTGTCCATATTTTTTGTGGCTCTCCAACTACTTTGTAAAAATATTGCTTTACAAAACCTTTTTCTCCTGACGTAGATCGTCTACTCTTGGTGTAATGGTTAGCAAGCTAGTTTCGCAGATCGATTACTCACTGAATAGCGAGTTTGATCCCTGCTGTATGACCCCTACTTGCGACCTTGTGTCACATCCTACTCATGACAGATGGGTGGGTAGGTGTAGCGCTCCACATCTGACGCAAAAACAATCTCCTTGGTCTAGCGCTAGCGAAAAGGGGGTACACTCCCTCGCTGTCTGGTTGATATCAACATTAGGCCGCCCCACTGACTTTACTTTTTAAATTTATTTCCACAAAAAAACAAAAAACAAAACAAAACAGATTGACACAGAGCACGATATCTACATTGAATAGGGCATATTTTCAGCTACTATAAATTGATAAGACCCAACGAAACAGTAAATGTAGACTGTGCGGTGACAGAGATTAGACTGTAAACCATGTATTAAATGAATGTAGCAAACTAGCACAAAGGGAATACAAAACTAGACACGACTTAATTGGGAAGGTGATCCACTGGGAAACGCATAAAATTCTCTAGCACTTTGAAATAAAGACGTATCACCCTATCCCGGCCAGGAGACCAGACCTAGTTTTTATTAAAACCAAAAAAAAAAAAAAAAGAAAAAGAAGAGAACGTATCAAATTGGTAGACTTTGCGGTCCCAACAGATCACAGGTTGAAGGAAAACGAAAAAATGGATAAATACCTGGACCTTGCCAGAGAATTGAAAAAGTTATGGAATACGAAACTCAAAGTTATACCAATTGTAATTGGTTCACTTGGAACGGTCCCAATAAACTTAGAAAAAAGACTGGAGGATCTGGAAATCAGAGGAAGAATTGAGACCATCCAGACTACTGCACTGCTGCAATCGGCTAGAATACTCAAAAGAGTCCTGGAGACCTGAGAAGACTTGTTGTCACTCAGACACCAGTGAAATACCATCAGCTAAAGCAAATGTGAGAAACTCAAAAGGAGTGAAAATAATGATAATAATAAATAATAATATATATAAATATATATGTATATATATATATATGTATGTATATATACATATTTATGCATATATACATATACATAAATACATAGATATATGTTATATAAATAATAAATGACATTAAATATATATAAATGATAGATATAATAATTTCATACAACTATTGATGCAAAAACATCAGCAATGCCTCCAACAAAGCCCAGGGCGCCACAGTAGTTCCTCACGATACCACCAGGCTTTATTTGCTTGACGTCACAGTGTGGGTGTACCAGATTCATATAAAGCCTCTTAACATATTTACAGAGAAGATTCAACCACATATCACATACATACACACAACACACACACACACACACACACACACACACACATATATATATATATATAATATATATATATATATTATTTACACAGAAACACACATGCATTGACACGGTTCATACGTGCTTTTGAACAGACCTAATTCGCACACACACACACACATACACATACACAGAGGCACACACACATTTATATTATTAATACTGTTTGAAATATTTATTGATAAAAAGTACTCAATATCCGTGATAGAGCATTTTATCCCCGTTAGGATAGTGTAGACGTTTGGAAAATTTGTGTTTATCTCATATGCCATCCTCAAGCAGTTGATTCTATATCCTAACTTAAAGTCTACTTTTGTTATGTACTCATATACCCTTGTTGGGTATATACACAAGAGTGATAGAGTCTTCGGGTGATAGAGAGAGTAGATGCCTCAGAGAGAGAGAGACAGACAGACAGACAGATGCAGATAACTTACTTGCTTGTTCTTCATTCTATCTTCTTCCTTTCCACTTCGGCCATCATGTGTGATCGCCTATTCGTATTACTGTTCTTCAAAACTTTGCTGTGAGACTTATGTCCTTTGTGCCTCCCAGGACATCATCTAACAACCTGTATGCACATTTGGAGATTCTCAAATTTTCTGATATGGTCCGTTGTGAAAATATTTTGTTCACACATAAACTGTTCCACGATAAAATGCCTGTTTCTGTTCAGAATGCTTTTGCAGTTGACTTCACCCATGCTCGGGTCACTCGTGCTGACCAAACTGGTTTGTTTAATTTCCCTATCATCAACACGGTTAGTTTTGGGCATAATTCGATTCGTTCTAATGCACTTAATTCTTAGAACACTGTTCAGTCGGTATTGTTTGATGAAGAAAAGGAGGAAAAGGTGAAGCTTGTTTCGGTAAATTATTTTGTCCTTAAAAACTTTTGAAAAATCATTTTATTGCAACAGATTTACATTTAGATTCTCACACTGCTAATTTGTCTCATGATATATATCTATATGTTTGTGTTGTCTGGTGTGTCTTGTATCGTTTCCTGTGAGCGTCCAATGGTGGTCATGTCCATGGGCTTAGCTTCACGCTATTAGGCATGGCCTCCCTTCAATAGTAGTTTAACAAAAATAAAGTTTTTCTTTTACTTATTCTTTATAACTTGTACCTACTATTGATAAATGAATTTCTTATTTATTCTTATTTATTTTTTATTCTTTATTATTCTAGTCTTCTTTACTTGATTGGCCGGACATGTTGTCTCTTCGAACTTGTTGCTTCTTTCTACTTTTAACTCAGGGTTTCTTTTAAGGGCATGTTTTAAGTCATGTAATAAATAATCAACAAGACTTATGGCTTTGATCAAAGGTTTTATTTTAGCCCTTTTTCTAACACATCCCACGGAATGAGCCCAGTTGAATGGAATAATGTGGCAAAATTTATTCTCTGATATCGAGAGCCATAAGGGAAATTTGGTAGGCAAATATATATATATATATATATATATATATATATATATATATATATATATTTTTTTTTTTTTTTTTGAAGGCAAATAATGCAAATTTATGTTTAAAAACATATTTATTTAATTTTTTTTCTTTTTTTTTGTTCCCTTAATATTTTCAGGCTTTGCCTATCTTCAGAGAGTTGAAAAAAAAAAAAAATTTAATTTCATCTGTATTTGTTAAACTCAACTGTGATGTTAATTTTTAAACATAAATTTGCATTATTTCGCCTTCAAATTACATTTTAATTAATGCTTCTAACTGACTATAAAAATAATTTTAAAAAAATCCTTATATATATATATATATATATATATATATATATATATATATATATATATATATATATATATATATATATATATATATATATATATATATTATATATATATGGGTAAGTAAAGTTTGCAGAGTGGCCTATTATCGGTATCAGCCAGTAGCGAAAGGGTGTATCCCCTTTTCGCTTGTACTAGAAGATAGTGATGTCGACGTTAAAACGTTTCGGTCTGTTCTTGTACAACATCCCGTGTTTGTCTACCTTTCTCTGTTATATATATATATTATATATATATATATATATATATATATATTTACCAAACCCTCCACACGAGCAGGGTGCGATACAAGGTCAATTTTAACAGGTTTGAATTCAGAGTTTTCCTTCTCCTAGACTGGTTAAAGAGCCCAGCCTGCCCTACTATTTACCCATAGCTGGAGGGAGAGTAGGATTCATACCTTTCGTAAGGGTATTAGCGTTAAGTGAACTGCAATTACCACGTCTGGGATTTGAACTCGGGGCGACGAGTTCATTTCCCATGAATTTTAACCATTACACCACGCGCTTCTCTGTTATATATATATATCGCCGCGCAAGCACCACAGATATCCATTAATCTTTGGCCAAGCTTACCTATCATTTATTATATTTGGAAAGTCCTCTACGCAGCATCCAGCATGTCAATGTGGTGGCTTCCATAGGAGAACGTCACTTATGAGTTCGTCCCTGCTTCTCATGCAGTGTCCAGCATGCCTTATTCGTCTTAATCGGATGGTTTGTGTGATAGGGGGCAAGTGTCCGTACAGCTGTTTCCTTGTGGAGTGCGGTTTCTTCGATTTTTTTAAAGACAGCACGCAGCATTCTTGTCCTGCTCCCGTCTTTTTCAGGCGTTTAGTTCGGGGCCAAGTGGTACAGCCCTACAGTAGCACTGATACAGCTAGAATTGTAGCTTTATTTTATCAGTCAGATCAACAAAATAGAAATTCAGACCAAGATAATGTATGGCATTTACTAACACTAGACTTTTAAAAAGTTTAATGTTGTAGCGGGGGGGGGGGTGTAATATTCTCGCATGTGTCTTATCCACAGTGAAAATATTCTAAGACAGTGCTTCTTCTA
>CM042173.1:63808558-63812012 GCA_023376005.1 Doryteuthis pealeii
ACGCATAAAAATAAGGACGCACCCACAATTTCCAGCTAACTGTAAATACATTTCAATATTTTCACGGAAACGAATTACACTGTATGGGGTAAAAGGTAGGGGTTAGACGGTTTTAGTTTTTCATAGATTAAAACTCTACAATTTATTAAGAAACTTTAATTGGGACCCATTAAATTTCCGGGGACTCATTAAAAAAAAAAAGTGAAACTCATTTAATTTTGAAAAGCATTTTTCATGAAAATAATTAAAATCTGAGAACAATTATTTTACCATAGCTAACAGTTGTTTAGAAATTGGTACCTGTTGTAGTTGTTTCAGTGTTAATGTACGGCTGTACTACTTGGACCCTAACGAAACGCCTAGAGAATAAGTTAGGTGGGAGCTGCACAAAAATACTTTGTGCAATCTTAAACACATCGTGGAAACAACACCCAACAAGAAAGCAGCTACACGGCCACCTGCCGCCTATCACACAAATCCACCGAGTGAGACGAATAAGACTTTGGTTTTCATTAATAATTTATTTTTTCATCAAACCAGCGAAAGCTCTACTGAAGGTCTATCGAAACAGACAGAAACACTGCAGCGGAGTCTTAATAAACATCATTCGTTAATGAAACACACAACACACACACACACACACACAACAACACACACACACACACACACATATATATATATATATATATACTAGCAAATATATGGCCCCTCCGGGTGCAAGTATTTAAGTTTTAATGTAATAAAATATTGTATTAAATTAGAAAGGCTAATGAAACTAAATAAGAAATACAGATAAAAAGTTTGAAACAGAGGGAGTATAATAAAAGATTTGAAACAGAGGGAGTAATAATAACAAAATGGAACAACTGAAACTTACTCTTTCATTATTCTCGTCTTTCATTGTTTATTTTTTCTAATTTAAGTATTTAGTTATAAGAGGAAGTAAATAATAAAATGAACAGTTATTTTATTTTGTTAATGGATTTCAATTTAAGATTCATTGAAGAGATTTTTGCTTATATTCTTAAAAATAAAAAACAAAAAAGTTAGAAATCAATAATACTAAGCACATATTTATTAAATTCGATTTTTTTAATTTTAATATGCAATTAGCCTTCCATTCACACTGTAAACCGCTATTTTGTTGTAATTATAAAATATAATTGCATGGTGTCAGTGTGAATGGGAAGGCTAATTTGCAGTATTAAAATAAAAATCGAATTTAATAAATATTGTGCTTAGTATTTAATTGAATTTCTAACTTTTTTGTTTTTTTAATGAATAAAGCAAAAATCTCTTCATGAATCTTAAAATGAAATCCCGTTAACAAAATAAAATAACTGTCATTTGTATATTTCTTCCTCTTAATAACTAAATACTTAAATTAGAAAAAAATAACAATGAAAGACCGAGAATAATGAAAGAGTAAGTTTCAGTTGTTCCATTGTTATTATACTCCTTTCTCCTGTTGCAAATCTTTTATTATACCTCCCCCTCTGTTTCAAATCTTTTTACTGTATTCTTATTTTAGTTTCCTTAGCCTTTCAATTTAATACAATATTTTATTACATTAAAACTGTTTTCTTAAATACTTGCACCCGGAGGGTGCATTATTTGTGTATATATAGTATATATATATATGTGTGTGTGTGTGTGTGCGTGTGTGTGTGTGTGGTGTGTGTAGTGTTGTTAAAATTGAAAAAACCCACAAGTTTCATTAACGAATGATGTTTATTAAGACTCGCTGCAGTGTTTTCTTGTCTGTTATCGATAGACCTCAGTAGAGCTTCGCTGGTTTGATGAAAAAATAAATTATTTAATGAAACCAAAGTCTTATCGTCTCAACTCGGTGGATTTGTTCGATACGCGGCAGGTGGGCCGTTGAGGTAGCTGCTTTCTTGTTGGTGTTGTTTCCACGAATGTGGTTTAGATTGCATCAAAGCATTTTGTGGCAGCTCCCGAGTATCGTAGGTCCAAGTAGTACAGCCGTACATTAACACTGAAACAACTACAACAGTAACGAATTTCTAACAAACTGTTAGCTATGGTAAAATATTGTTCTAAGATTTTTTATATATATTCATGAAATGCTTTCAAAATTAATTAGTTTCACATTTTTTTTAAATGAGTCCCGGAAAATTTAATGGTCCAATTAAAGTTTCTTAATAAATTGTAGATTTTTATCTATGAAAAACTAAACCGTCTACAATATAACTTTACCCCATACAGTGTAATTCGTTTCGTGGAAATATTGAAAATGTATTTACAGTTAGCTGAATGTGGGTGCGTCCCTATTTTTTTATGCGTCAGACTCAGGACGCATACTCTATAGCATCTCTGCGCTACGACAGCTTTGGTTTGGTTTTGTTTTACGGCATATCAAACCTCATGGTTATTTAATGCCGATAAAGTTTGAAATAATCAATTCTTAATGGATATACAATTTTTTATAAATACATTTCTTCTATTTAACCCAAGATGGGACCCCTAACCAGGTATACCACTCCGGGATTAGAAGGAGTTGGATGATGAAGGGGTGCTCTTTAGCTTGGTCATTATGTGTGTGTGTGTGTGTTGTGTGAGGGGCTAGGGGAATACTATTTGAGTAAATATTAGCAAGCAATATATCTTAGCATTATTTTTCCGCAATGTTTGTATATAATATATTTTTAATTTTATTTTTTTTATTTTTTTTATTTATTTTGGGATTTGTACTGATTCATTTGTTGTAAAATCTTCGTCAATTGAGCAATTTTTTTATCCCCTCCGCCAAGCATATTTTATGAACTCTTCTCTAGCTTTTTTTTTTTTATTTTCCACGTCGTCATATTCCTTATTGGTGCAATTTGCTTCTAAAACAATAAAATATAAAGAAGGAATACAAAACCAAACGCGAACCGGTGTGTGTTGGGGGTGTAGGCGTCCGGAAATGAGTGGTGTTCTTTTTTATTTGACTCCAATCGAATAAGACGCATCGTTTACTTAACTTTCAGATCTGATAACGAATTTTTTCTTAGTATATAAATTTTTAATTTTTTTTGTTTTTGTTTTTACCTTTTTTTTCGGGGGGGGGGTTCTCTCAACGAAACCATATAATTTAACTTTTATTGAACCAGTGCTTTTTAAAGAGAGAGAGAGGGGGGAATAGAGAGAGGTTAATAATATTAAGAGGCAGAAGAACAATAAAGAAATATGAAAGAAGAAGAAGGACAAAAAGAAAGGCAAACAAGAAAAAGGACAAAAAGAAGTGAAGAAGAGAGAGGAGAGAGAGAGAGAGAGAGAGAGAGAGGAGAGAGTGAGTGAGTGGGGACATTTAAGAACGAGAGAAAGAATAAAAGAATTTTGGAATTGAATGAAATAAAATAAAGCGAACAAGAGAAAGACAAAACGAATAACAAGTCGAAAAGAAAGAAAAGAAAGAACGAAAGAGAAGAGAGAGAGGGGAGAGGGAGAT
>CM042173.1:63812112-63819612 GCA_023376005.1 Doryteuthis pealeii
ACCTTGCATATACCAACAATGCCCTGAAGATATCTAATTAATAGAATCGAAACACTGTATGCGTCGGCCAATATAACTCACCACTTAACCATTTTAACCTGAGTTTTTTCATTTTTCCTAATATACTACATATATTATATATATATATATATATATATATATATATATATAAAACTGCTAGGATTAACTAAAGCTAAAAGTAAAAAGCACTCAATACCTAAGTAGAGCAATTAATAATAAAAAATAAATTAGTTTTTGTATAAAAACTACGAGTCTTTTTAGTCAGATTCTTGCCCTGATGAGCAACTAAGGCGAAACTCTTAGTAGATATATCTGACTCATTAGGGTTAACTTTATATATATATATATATATATATATATATATATATATATATATATATATATATATATATACAGGTGATTAATATCTAAGATATTTGTATGATTTTTTTTATATAGAGATATGAGTGAAATTCCAATTTTGGGGTTCTGGGGTGTGGAGTACCTCTTTATCGCCATTACTCCCAGGTACTCTGACCTGAAGTGGGTTAATGAGTAAATAGAAAGAAAAACGAGTTTTAAAGTGTTAAAAATTTATATTTATATATAAAATTATATATATATAATATTATATATATATATATATATATATATAATATATATTATATATATATATATATAATTGTATATATATAGAGAGAGAGAGATAACGACGAACGCAGCAGAAGTATTGAAATATAAACGAAGAAAGATGGTGTGTATGTCTGATTAAAATATTATCAATTTACAATCTCTACAAAAAAATTGTTTAGCCGTGTGTTGAGGACAGACAGACAAACAAACTCTTTTCATTTATTAATATAGATAAAAACTAAACTCGATTAGGGCCGGTTTAGCTCAGTCGGTAGAGCGTTCGGCTAGAAACCACAAGGTTCCTAGTTCGATATCGGCTCTCGCCAACTCAGCGTTATGAGTAGCACAGGGATATGTGCGTTAAAGTAAGGAGCTGGTGGTAGGTGTGGCGCTCACCTCAGACGCTAAAATAATCTCCTTTGTCTAGCGCCAGTGAAAAGGGGATAGACTCCCTCGCTGTCTGGCCGATACCGACATTAGGCCGCCCCGACGACTTTACTTTACTTTATAAGTTAAATAGCAGAAGTATTGAAATAAAAAAGTAAAGAAAAATAGAATAAAAAAAATCTGGTGTGTATGTCTGATTAAAATAAAAACAGTTTGCAATCTCTACAACAAAACAGTGTATAGAGGACAGACAGACAAACTCTTTCTAGTTATTAATCTTATCATAATGGAGATTGTGTGTTTGTCTGTCTGAAGCCGAAACTAAATCACTACTCAAGTGACAATTCCCTTAGTTATTGACGTCACATTCACCATGAATTTATTTTTATTTAAACCTCAGTTATTTGATAAAATTTGTTATACCTTATTAATACTTTTGACTTTATCTACATTCTAATAACATGCAATTGTATTTATATATGCAACAAAATAGCGGGTTACAGTGTGAACAGGAAAGCTAATTTGCATATTGATATTAAAAGTTTAATTTTATTAAATATGCGCTTGGTATTATTGATTTCTAATTGTTTATTTTTTTCTTAATGAATATGAGCAAAAAACTCGGGGATAAACCTTAAAGAATCCTTTAATATAAAGAAATAACAGTAATTTTATTCTTTACTTCCTAATTTTAACTAAATAGTTAAATTAGGAAATTCAGCATGAGTGATCAAAAATGATGGAAGACTTAGTTTCAAAGTTGTTCTATTCTTCGATTATACCCCTCTGTTCAAATCATTTTATTTGGATTTTTATTTAGTTTAGTATTTCAAATTTAACATATTTCATTACATTAAAATTCAAATACTTGCACCCGGAGGGTGCATATATTTGCTAGTATAGATAAAGACCAAACTCAGTTAGCAGAAGTATTAAAATAAAAAATGAAGAAAGATGGTGCGTATGCCTGATTCAAATATCATTAATTTACAATCTCTACAACAAAACTGTTTACCGGTCTATTGAGGACAGACAAACAAACTCTTTCCAGTTATTAATATAGATAAAAACCAAACTCGATTATGTGTTAAATAGCAGAAGTATCCAAAAAAGAAAAAAAGAAAAAAAAAAGAAAAAAAGCGAATTAAAAAAAAAAACTGGTGTGTATGTCTGATTCGAATAAAATCAATTGAACGAAAATTACGCCGAGAATAAAGTGGAATTTCTTTTGGCTGTTTCTCTTTTCTTTTCTTGGAGTCAAAGACAAAACGCGAAACGATACATTTAATTGGCGGACGCTGAAGAGTCATTGAGAATTATGAATTCTTGAGAAGTGAATAAGATTGTAAAGGCAAGTTACGAGCGAAAGAACAGGTTGATATCGACTCGAGTTTTCAATTGATTTTAAATATCGAAAAATCTCATCTAAAAATCACTGATTGTCTAGTTAAACCAAACTGTTTTACACGTGGGTTTCGTTGAGAGAGAGAGAGAGAGACTTTTCATATGAAGACATTACATTATAAAGTTGTATCTAAACGCATTGGCATACACATACACAAACACAAAAAAAAAAAAAACAAAAGAAGAAAAAAAAAGAAAGAAAGAAAGGAAAAAAGAGAGGAAAAGGAAATTAAAAATAAAAATAAAAAGAACGACAATAAAAAAAAAAAACATAACAAAAGAAATTCTGTATCATCGGACAGATATAAAGATCTCATCTACTTGTGTGTTTTTGTGCAACGTGTGCACGTGTGGTGTGTGTGTGGGGTGTGTGTGGGAATGCGTCTGTGTTTTTGTGTGCGTGTGCGTATGTTTGTGTGAGAGTACCCACGCGCTTCTTCGTTTGTTGTTTGTTTGTTTGTCTATCGATCTATCCATCCATCTTTCTCTGTCTCTGTCTGTCTCTGTCTGTCTCTGTCTCTGTTACTTTCTTTTTCTTTTTCACCCTTTCTCCCCCTCTCTCTCTCCTCTCTCTCTCTCTCTCTCTCTCTCTCTCTCTCTCTATATATATATATATATATATATATATATCCGGTCAATTCATTATCTATCTATCTATCATCCTCAATCTGTTTCTATCTATCAATCTATCTATTAACCATCTATCAATCTATCTATCTATATATTACTATTCTATCTATCTATCTATCTATCTATCTATCTATCTATCTATCTATCTATCTATTACTGTTCAGTATCTATCTATCTATCATTCTATCTATCTATCTAATTCTGTTTCTATCTATCTATCAATTTTTCTGTTCTTATCTATCCATCTATCTATCTATTTATCTATCTATCTAGCCATGTCAGTAGGGTTTAGAATTCCCCGACGTCTGCAGAATAGTAAGATCCCCAATAAAAAAGGAATCTTGGGTATGATACTAAAACTGCATGCCGTAGTAAGACTTCAACTCACTTTCTTTCTTTCTTTCTTTCTTTCTTTCTTTCTTTCAAGGAAGATTCCCATTGGCGTAGTGACTAACGCGCTAGACTATGACATCGTAGTTAGCGAGTTCGAACTACAGTCACGCAGTTACGTTCACTTTTGGACTAATACCATTGGGAAAGGTATGGACCTCCTATTCCTCCATCTGTGGGTTAAATAGTACCAATACTGTTCTACAAAAATGGCTCTGACATTAAATAAGCCATGAAGGTTGATATGCCATTAAAAAAAGAAACCAAACAAAAGATCTTTGAAACAATCTGCTAATTATCTAACTTAAACAAAGTTATTAGTACTTATCCGTCTCCCGCCCTGTCGGTGGGGCTGTAGAATACGCTGATTGCACCTTTGCAGATGGGGGTAAGACTCCATCCCCTATCTATCTAAGTATATTTTTCTATCTATCTATCTATCTATCTATCTATCTATCTCAGTCTGTTCTATATCTATCTATCTATCTATCTATCTATCTATCTCTTGTTCTGTTCTTATCTATCTCTCTCTCTCTCTCTCTCTCTATCTCTCTATCTATATATATATATATATATATATATATATATATATATATATATATATATCAGTCTGTTCATGTCTATCTGTCTATCTATCTATCTATCTGCCTATCTCAGTCTGTTCATATCTATCTATCTATCTATCTATCTCTTTCTATCTCTTTCTCTCTCTCTCTCTCTCTCTCTCTCTCTCTATATATATATATATATATATATATATATAGTTGGAGTTAGAGGCACGTGGTGTAATGTCTACTGTCGTAGGGAATGTCCCATCCAGCTCATGCCGAGGGGTTGGTAAATATCTATCAATCTGTTAACCATAGCTATTTAGATAAATAGTAGGGCAAACTGTGCTCTTTAACCTTGACATTGCAACCAGTCTAGGAGAAGGAAAATTGAATCCAAGCCTGTTAAACTCTGATAAAATTGGTCTTGTATCATCCTGCTTGTGCGGAGGGGTTAGTGAGATACATATATAATTGGTGGTCAAATTGTTAAACTGTCTTTATTATAAAATAAACCAACAAAGGTTGACATGCCGGAGACCCAACGCCACACACACATTTAGGCAACCGGTGTAGGAGAAGGAAAACTCTGAATTCAAATCTGTTAACCCCGCTTAAAAAAATTGACCTTGAGTCACATCCTGCTCGGTTAAGATAGAATGTTTGATAAACATCTATGTACTAACGATTAGATTTGTTCAACATATCTAACTCCAGTTTCGATCGAGGGTCCAATGGCTTCGGCCCTGGACCGTAGAAGTTAACATCATTGATCCCAGGGGGCATCCCACCTGCTCCTTTGATTTAAAGGGGCAGGGCTGTGTTTATTGCTCAGTGCCTGAGACGCCTCTTGAGGGGGAATGCCGACGGGATCAACGCATTTTCTGCCTACCACCCATAAGTTTCCTTGTATCAGTGGGATGAGAGGCAAATACCTCTACTATCGATATTTAGGTCCCAAAATTCGTCACCATCTGCAGAATTAACTGGACGCTTCAGTCCAAACATTGACCTTGTATCACATCCTGCTCGTGCAGAGGGGTTGGTAAACATCTATCTATCTATCTATCTATCAATGTGTTAACCATAGTTATTTAGTCTCAAATGAGTTCGTCACTATCTGTAGAATCAACTGGGCGTTTCAGCACAAAAAGCCCGCCTCTCAGACAACCTTTCTTTGCTTTAACTTTTCTTTCTGATTCTACCGAAGCGTTTAATAGACAGAACCGAAGGAATAATTACAGCCCTGATTATTATACCCCTCACCCCACCCAACACGGCACCGAAAAATAAAGATAAAAAAGACAAATTATAGAATTGCTGACAGAAATATTCGTTTGTTTTTTAATGGGGATGAGGATGAAATAATATAAGTTTTCCCAAAACAATTAATTTGTTGTTTTTAAGGCCGACCCGAAAATGTGTTGATGAAATCCGTCAAAAAGTTAATCGAGTCCCGTAAAATGATTGCATTTCATTAAGAAAGAGATGAAATGTATCGATGGATTCAAAGATAACGGGAAAAGAAGTTGAATATAGATATGCGGATAGATTGAGATTGTCAAAAAGAAGAAGAAAAAAAAACTGAATACAAAATGAATTAGACGTATTTCGATGAAAAATCGCTGCTCAAATATACGTACTTTAAACTATCTATCTATCTATCTATCTATCTATCTATCAATGCGATTCTGTTCATTATCTATCTATCTATCTATCTATCTATGCGATTCTGTTCATTATCAATCTATCTATCTATCTATCTATGAGATTCTGTTCATTATCTATCTATCTATCTATCTATCTATCTATGAGATTCTGTTCATTATCAATCAATCAATCAATCAATCTATCTATCTATCTATCTATCTATCTATCTATGTGAGTCTGTTCACTATCTATCTATCTATCTATCTATCTATCTATCTATCTGTCTATCATTCTATCTATCTATCTGTCTCGGTCTCTTCTATGTATGTATGTATGTATGTATGTATGTATCTATCTATATCAGTCTCTTCTTTCTATCGATCTCTCTCTCTCTCTCTCTCTCTCTCTCTATATATATATATATATATATATATATATATATATATATAGAGAGAGAGAGAGAGAGAGAGAGAAGAAATATATAGATATACAGATAGATTAAACCCATGAAAAGTACATACTTATCACGTTTGTCAAAACCAGACCATTCCCCTTTTTGGTTTTGCCTGAGAACTTTTCAGTTATACCCAATATATATATATATATATATATATATATATATATATATATATATATATAAAGAGAGAGTGATGGATTGGCACCAGAACAGACAGACATCTAGACACATGTATGTAATGGTCTTAGGAAACCCTAAGAGAAAGAAATAAAGAAGAATTTAAGAAAACCCAAATGAAAGAAAAAAAAGAAAGAAAAAATAGGAAAGCCTAAATGAAAGAAAGAAAGAAAGAAAGAAACGATAGAAATATATACAGAAACAAATAAAAAAGAAAAGAAAGAAATGGAAAGAAATAAGAATTTAGAAAAGCCCAAACAAATGAATGAAACAAAAGAAAGAAAGAATAAAGCGATGGAGGAGAATATGAAAGAAAGAAAAAAAATTAAAGAGAAAGAGGAAAGCTTTACGAGAAATAAAAATTATTTCTTCATAAAAAGGCTTTCTGTAAATTTGCAAAAATTATCGCTCATCTGGAATAAACGGAAGAGGGCGTGTGCGAGAGAGAGAGAGAGAGAGAGAGAGAGAGAGAGAGAGAGAGAGAGAGAGAGACCGTGTTCAAGAGAGAGAGAGGGAATATATATATATAGAGAGAGCGTATTCAAGAGAGAGAGAGAGAGAGAGAGAGAGAGAGAGAGAGAGAGAGAGAGAGAGAGAGAGAGAGAGAATTCAAAAGAGAGAGAGAGAGAGGGAGAGAGAGAGACCATGTGCAGAGAGAGAGAGAGAGAGAGAGAGAGAGAGAGAGAGAGAGAGAGAGAGCGTGTCTAATAGAGAGAGAGATAGATAGATAGATAGAGAGAATGAGGGAGAAATAGAGAAAGAGTGTGTGCAAAAGACCATGTGCAAGAGAGAGAGAGAGAGAGAGAGAGAGAGAGAGAGAGAGAAGAGAGAGAGAGAGAGAGAGAGTGTGTCTAATATAGAGAGAGATAGATAGATAGATAGAGAGAGAAATGAGGGAGAAATAGAGAAAGAGTGTGTGCAAAAGACCATGTAGAGAGAGAGAGAGAGAGAGAGAGAGAGAGAGAGAGAGAGAGCGTGTCTAATAGAGAGAGAGAGAGAGAGAGAGAGAGATGAGGAGAAAGAGAGAGAAAGAGTGTGTGCAAAAGACCAGTGAGAGAGAGAGAGAGAGAGAGAGAGAGAGAGAGAGAGAGAGAGAGAGAGAGAGTGCAAAAGACAGAGAGAGAGAGAGAGAGAGAGAGAGAGAGAGAGAGAGAGAGAGAGAGAGGAGTAAAAACTTCTTGACCAACAGTTGGTCATTTGCCAACCCAGAGCCATAAGTTCGGG
>CM042173.1:63824612-63835066 GCA_023376005.1 Doryteuthis pealeii
ATTTAATCTTTATTATTTATTTTTAACTTAAATTTTAACCGTTAGTTTGTGTTTAAGGAAAAAATGAATAATAAAACAGATGAATAAGACAATCAGAATTAATAAACACGTACAAAAAAAAAAAATACTTTCTATTTCAATATTACAGGCGACGCGTGCTTTTCTTAAGAATGGATGACCAAAAGGGTAATAATACGTGTTTTCCATGTTAATAAATTCTCGGAAAATATTTATCACCCTTAAAAATTAGTTCACTTGCGGCCCTCTGTAGGAAAATAACGTCCAATGAAAAACGGTTAAAAACACAACTAATGGTTAAAATTTAAGTAAAAAATAACATAAATCGTGTCCTTAGTAATAATTAAATTCATTAAAATCTATGCCCAAGCCAAATTTTTCCGTTTTAATTTTGACGACGATTTGCAATTTTAACCCCTCTATTAATCAAAACTAGCATGTATATGCGGCCTCCGCCGGGCGTAAGTATTCAAGTTTTAATGTAATCAAATATATTAAATTAGAAAGAATAACGAAATTAAATACGAACGCATATAAAATGATTACATTTATTCTAATTATATTTTTATTGGTTTCTATATAAAATCATTCATTGGATTGATTTTAATACGTTGGAAAATAAAACAACAATATTAGAGATTAATAACACCAAGTAATTATTTATTAAACCCGGTTTTGTTAAAACCAGTATGAAAATTAACCACACCATATGTTATATAAATCTTTATTTCTTAGTGATGTATAAAACACATTGTAGTATTTTAAACATACCAATAACATGGACTGTTTTGAGTAAGATCTCACTCAAATGTTCATGGTGGACTCTTATTCGTGAACGATAGATGAGAGTCAGCAGTGAGTGATTTGTTTCCTCCCAACATGCACAATACATGCTATCAAGAAGACACTTTATGTTTCCTCAAGTGTGATAGCAGCCCAGCCTTGCTGCGAGCTATGAAACCACACTGACAGATGAAAGGCGGGAGTCAGATGTTTTTGTTTTGAAGTTAGGCGGGGCTGATCTCGATGTTTCAGTCTATTTTCTTCAAAGCTCTTTAATCTAGCGAAACATGTCTTACGCCATTCTTCCCGATTTGATGCTAGATTCTACCAAGCACTCAGGTTAATTATGAAGGCGTTTCAAATTGTCCTTCAATTTGTCTTCATAGCATAAGAGTTGACGTCCGATAGAACGCTTAGCATTTGGTAATTGTCCATATAATATCTTCTTTGGAAGCCTGTTCTCATTCATTCTGACAACGTAACCAGCCTACCTAAGCTGAACCGTTGCTAGTAAGGTTTCAATGCCAGAAATGTTACATTTTTAAAAAATATTGTGCTCTTTTTTACTCTATCGTCCCATATTATACCGCAAATGGCACGAAGACAACGCATGTGAAAGGCATCAAGTTGGTTTATGTGCTTGCGGTAAAGTGTCCAAGTTTCAGCACCATACGTATGTTCATAGATACTTCATTAATAAATATTTATTTAATGTGTTAATTATTTTGACAATAGATTAAATGTTTTTTTTTTATTGGTGGAGTGCTCTCATCAAAAGGAAGTCTCTAACAATGAATATTATTAATCGTTAATAAACAGAATCCATGTTGCTGCAAATCGTAACTAATGGTCCAGAAATTAAACTTTATAAACTTCAAGAAAAAGATTAACTAGTCGTTCCCATCTAACGTGTTGTATCATCGAGGTGAAATGAAACATAGAAGAAATTGAGTGCTTAAGATATTTATTCAGCACAAGTATCCGATGATAATGGATACATACAAAAACACAGAACAATAAGTTACAAAAATATTAACAAGGCAACTTACAAGAAATAGAGGAGGGTCAAATGCGGTATAGCAAATGCGTATAGCCAAATGCAGTAAGATCAGTCCAAATATAAATCAGCTTATTAATCAACTGTTGAAGTCCTTAATCGTAGACTATTTAAGGCGATGAGCCAGGCATCTGATGGAGTGCTGAAGGGGTGCTAGCTACTCTACAACATAACGAGGCATTACTAATTATTTTGATATGTTGTTCTTCACAGTTGGAAAGATTTGCCTACCTTCACCGGGTGGGAGGCTGGTTGGCAAGATATAAAACACAGTCAATTTAAATGGAGACCCTCCCACCCAGGAAGTGATCCCCCTCAGTCGAAAAAATCTTAGACTTTCAGCTGGATGTGTCAAATAATTAACTGGTATTATAAGGGGCCGGTTTAGCTCAGTTGGTAGAGCACCCGTCTAGGAATCATTGGGGAATCTGATCTGTACGTTAAAGTGGGAAGCTGACGGTAGGTGTGGCGCTCCAGCAAAACAATCTCCCTAGTCGAAAAGGTGATAGACTCCCTCGCTGTTCGGCTAATACTGACAATAGACTACTCCGCCAACTAACTTTATTATTGCTTAGTTATGACTAACAATCTAAATTAAAAAATAATCACCGTCCTGTCGGTGGAGTTTAGGAATACGTTGAGTGAACCTCTGCTGATAAAAGTGACTGAGATAGATAGATAGAAGCGAGTAGCAAAGATAGATAGATATGAACTGACCAAGAAATATAGATAGATAGATAGATAGATAGATAGATAGAAAAGACAGAGATAAACACACACACACACACACACACACACACACAACACACACATATATATATATAGATATATAGATAGATAGAAAGATAGATAGAAGAGACTGAAATAGATAGATAGATAGATAGATAGATAGATAGATGGATGGATAAATAGACATAAACAGACTAATATAGACAGATAGAAGAGACTGATAGATAGATATGAACAAACATGAAGAGAATAAGAAAGATAGATAGATAGATAGATATATTGATAGATAATTATGAACAAACATGAACAGACTAAGATAGATAGATAGAAGACAGATAGATAGATAGATCTGAACAGACCAAGATAGATAGATAGATAGATAGATAGATCGATAGATAGATATCAATGGATAGACCTACCTCTCTTCTCCAATTGTTAGTTTTATTCTAATCCTCCTCTCACGCTATCTATCACGCACACACACACACACACACATACACACACACACACACACACACACAAATAGAGAGAGAGAGAGAGAGAGAGAGAGAGAGAGAGAGAGAGAGAGAGAGAAGACTGAGATAGATAGATAGATAGATAGATAGAAGACAGATAGATAAATAGATCTGAACAGACCAAGATATATAGATCGATAGATAGATATCAATGGATAGAGCTACCTCTCTTCTACAAGTTAAAAAAAGTTTTATTCTAACCCCCCTCTCACGCTATCTATCTATCTATCTATCTATCTATCACACACACACACCCACACACACACACTACACACACACACACACACTACACACACACACACTACATACGCAAACCACTACACACACTACATACACACACTACACACACACACACTACAACACACACAAACACACAAACACACACACACACACACACCACACACACACACACACACACACACACACACACCACACACACACACACACACACACACACACACACACACACACACACACACTACACACACACTACACCACACACACACACACACACTCACACGCACACACACACACACTCACACGCACACACACACACACACACTACACACACACACACACGCACAACACACACACACACACACTACACACACACACACCCCACTACACACGCAAACACACTACACACACACTACATACACACACTACACACACACACACTACACACACACACAAACACACAAACACACTACACACACACTCACACGCACACACACACGCACACTACACACACACACACGCACACACACACACACACTAACACACACACACGCACACACACACACTACACACACTACACACACACACCCACACTACACACGCAAACACACTACACACACTACATACACACACTACACACACACACACTACACACACACACAAACACACTACACACACTACACACACACACACACGCACTACACACACTACACACACACACACGCACACTTACACACACTACACCCACACACACACACACACACACACACACACACATGCTTCTATTCCCTGATATAACACCTTTTATCCGTCCCATGTCCAGTTTCTCTTTTCACTACCATGCTTAAAAAAAAAGACAATCCGCCATTTTCCCCTCCATTCATATCTTCCCTCAAAAATTTCTCTTCACTCAATCTTCTTCTTCTTCTTCTTCATCAATTGAAATAGTCATTAACAAAATGGAAGGCATCCAATATTACCAGCATCCCGTCAGCCCGACCAATCAGCGATCTTTGTTTCGTTTCAAACCCACACACAAACGCAACTCTCGCTTAGTTAATTGATTAGTTCAGACGATTTTCTTTCGATTTTTTTCTTCTTTCTTTTTTTGTTTTGTTTTGTTTTTTCCCCAGTTAATTACTTTTTTCCCTGTTTTTTAATAGTTTTTTTTTGTTTATTTTTGTTTCTGTTGCTGGTATCGTTTAGGGTTCAATTCTCGTTCGGTAATCTTATAATCTCATCCCATCTCTCTCTGTCTCTCTTTTCTCTCTCTGTCTCTCTCTGTCTCTTTTCATTTGCATTTTTTCGATCTTTTTTCTTCATCTCTTTTTCTTTCTTTTCTTTCATGTCTTTTTTATCAATTTCCTTGAATATATCCTAACTTCTTCTTCTTCTTCTTCTTCTTCTTCTTCTTCTTCTTCTTCTTCTTCTTCTTCTTCTATCATCCTCCTCCCCTCCTCCTCTCCCCCTCCTCCTCCTCATCTTCTTTTATTTATCCTCCCACCTTCTTCTTCTTCTTCTTCTTCTTTTGCTGTCCTTCTCTCTCTATCATCATCATCATCAATCATCATCATCATCATCTTTCATTTATCCTCCCACCTTCTTCTTCTTCTTCTTCTTCTTCTTCTTCTTCTTCTTCTTCTTCTTCTTCTTCTTCTTTCTATCTCATTCTATCTATCTATCTATTTTCTTTCCTTATATTAAAGTTTTTTTTTAGTTATATCATTACACTTCCCTTTTTCTTTTGGTCATCTTTTTTCTTTTTTTTTGTTAGTTTGCTATTATGTTTTAATATTTTTTTCTTCTCACCGTTTTTCTTTATAATGATCCTAACATCCTTCCTTTTCTTCTTTTCTTCTTTCTTTCTCATCTTTTTCTCTTTTTACCTCCATTGACTTTCCTTCACCCCCACCTCTATCCACTTTCGTTTTTCTTCATCTTAAACTTCGATATTTTCCCAGCTTAATCACTACCAAAAAAATTCTTTAAAAAAGCTTCTCAAACAATTTTTTTAGCATTTTTTTCAATTTTCTCTCCAAAAAGTTCCTTCCCAATTTAATTCTTTGCACAAAAAAAAAATCGTTTTGAACTTTTTCCTTTAAAAATGTCGTCTGCTACGTCTTCCCGCTTTTAATATTCTTTTTTCGTTTTTCTCTTCTTTTTTTCTTCAGTCGCCATTTTGTTTGTTTCGTTTTGCTTTATTTTACAACGCATTTAAACATTTAAATTTTTTAAACTCCATTTTATTTGAGCTGGATAATTTTTTTTCTTACAAGATTCGCTCAAGAAGAACTTAATTAATATCTTATAATTTAAAATCCTCATCGGTTTAAATCAAGATAACAAGCTAATTAAGAGTGATGAAAAGGAAAAGAAACTGAAATGAGTGAAAGAAGAGAATGTGTACAATGATCTTTAGATGACTTTTTTTGTTGTTGTTGTTTCACTCTTTTTCTTTGTCTTCTCTTTTAATACACCAATGGACATTTGCTTCTTTAGACATGTGTACAAATATATATGTGTGTGGGTCTGTGTATGTAGGTGTTTGTGTGTGTATATAGTTATTTACTAAGCTTAGCTCAGATGTGGCACAAGGCCAGAAATAAGAGGTCCGCGAATCTAGCTTTTTTTCTTGTGCTCTTTTTCTTTGTCTTCTCTTTTAATACAGCAATGGACATTTGCTTCTTTATATATATATATATATATATATATAATATATATATATATATATATATATATATATATATATATATATGGGGAAATCTGTGTATATGGGGTGTTTGTGTGTGTGTGAACAGTCATTTACTAAGCTTGGATGGGATACACGGCCAGAAGTAAGAGGTCTGCGAAACTAGCTGTTTTTGTTGTACTCTTTTTCTTTGTATTCTCTTTTAATACACCAATGGATATTTGCTTCTTTATTTATGTGTACAGATATATATGTGTGTGGATCTGTGTATGTAGGTGTCTCTTTGTGTTTATATAGTTATTTAATAAGCTTAACTTAGATGTGGCACAAGGCCAGAAATAAGAGGTCCGAGAATCTAGCTAGCTACATATTACGCCACGTGAGGTACCGAAATGTGTTGTGTATATAATATATATATATATATATATATATATATTATATATATATATATGTGTGTGTGTGTGGTGTGTGTGTGTGTTATGTGTGTGTGTATGTAGGTGTCCGTGTGTGTGTATTATTTACTAAGCTTAGCTTAGATGTGACACAAGGCCAGAAATAAGAGGTCCGTGAATCTAGCTTTTTTTGTTGTACTTCTTTTTCTCTTAATACAGCAATTGACATTTGCTTCTTTGGACATGTGTACATACATACATACATAACATATATATATATATATGGGGGTATGTGTATGTAGATGGTTGTGTGTGTGTATAGTCATTTACTAAGCTTATATGTGGGACAAGGCCAGAAGTAAGGGGTTTGCGAAACTAGGCTGTTTTGTTTCACTCTTTTTCTTTGTCTTCTCTTTTAATACTCCAATGGACATTTGCTTCTTTAGTCATGTGTACAAATATATATGTGTGTGGGTCTCTGTATGTAGGGGTGTGTGTGTATATATAGTTTTTTACTAAGCTTAGCTTAGATGTGGCACAAGGCCAGAAACAAGAGGTCCGCGAATCTAGCTTGCCACGTGAGGTACCAAAAATGTGTGTGTATATGTGAATGTATATAATATATATGATATAATATATATATGCGTGTATGTGTGTGTGTATGTATGTAGGTGTCTGTGTGTGTGTGTAGTTATTTACTAAGCTTAGCCTAGATGTAGCACAAGGCTAGAAGTAAGAGCTCCGCGAATCTAGCTTTTTTTGTTGGACTCTTTTTTCTTTTTTTTCTCTTTTAATACAGCAATGGACTTTTCATGTGTACAGATATATATGTGTATAGGTCTGTGTATGTAGGTGTTTATGTGTGTGTATATTTATTTACTAAGCTTAGATGTAACACAAGGCCAGAAATGAGAGGTCAGCGAATCTAGCTTGGTAACCATTAAACCACATGAGGTACCCAAAATGTGTGTCTGTATATGTAAATGTATATGTATATATATATATATATATATATATATATATATATATATATATATGTGTGTGTGTGTGTGTGTTGTCTCTGTTGTGTAGTGTCTTGTGTGTGTGTATAGTTATTTACTAAGCTTAGCGAAGATGTGGCACAAGGCCAGAAGTAAGAGGTCCGCGAATCTAGCTGGCTAACCATTACACCACGTGAGGTACTCAAAATGTCTGTGTGTATATGTGAATATATATATAATATATATATATATATAATATAGATAATATATTATATATATATAGTGGAGAAAAGTAGACAAACACGGGATGTTGTGGTTTAAAAAAATTGATGTTTATTGTCGACGGTGCAACGTTTCGGTCTTCTTATTAGACCATCTTCAGGACTTGAAATATAGTTCTTACTCCAATGATGGAAATTCTCAATTTCCATCATTGGAGTAAGAACTATATTCAAAGTCCCTGAAGATGGTCTAATAAGAGACCGAAACGTTGCAACGTCGAACAATAAACATCAAGTTTTCCACAACATCCCGTGTTTGTCTACTTTTCTCCACATACTGTCGGATTAACCTCCTCACATTTCTACCATTATATATATATATATATATATATATATATATATATATATATATATCTGTGTGTGAGTTTGTTTGTAAGTGTCTGTGTGCATAGTTATTTACTAAGCTTGCCAGAAGTAAGAGGCATCCAGTGAGAATCGAACTTACTAACAATTACACCACGCGAGCTGCTCAAAATGTGTTTGTGTATGTGTGTGTGTGTGTGTGTGTGTGTGTGTGCGTGCGAATGTATGTGTACATTCGCAGACTTATGTATGTACGAATTGAATTAAGATGGCATACTTTCGGCTGATATATATATATATATATATATATATATATATATATATATATATATATATCTTCTCTTCGCTCTCTCCTCTCTCTCTCTCTCTCTCTCTCTCTCTCTGTTTGTGTATATCTATCCCAGTCTATCTGTTTGCCTATCTCTGTCTATGTCTATGTCTATCTCTGTCTGTATGTCTGTTGTCGTCTGTCTGTCTCTTTTTCTTTGTCTCCTCTTTGAATACAACAATGGACATTTGCTTCTTTATTCATGTATGTATATATATATAATATATATATATATATATAATATATATTAATATAATATATATATATATGCTTTAATAAAGTATACAATGACTGAAGACGTCTGTGAACTCGGACGAAACTGTTTCACCCTGTGACTTGTTTTGAAGTTGTCCATTCTTGACCAGTTTCTTTCTATCTACAGTATATAGATATATATATATAATATATATATGTATGTATGTATCTCTCTCTCTATATATATATATATATGTGTGTGTGTGTGTGTGTGTGTCTTGTGTGTGTGTGTTCAACTAGTAGCATGGATATCCATGACAATCTCTCACCGACCACCCCTATTATTCATTGCCTTCAGGAGGTCCTCTACGCAGCATCCACTATTCGCACAGAACTGATCAATGTGAACTACATAGATGGTCTGGCACTTCTAGCAGTTACACCTGTGTAACTGAGAGAGAGAGTGTCAAGAAGCATTGGTCTCTATTTGAAATAAAACTGAGTTCATGTGTTTTAAACACGATGTGTTTTGGACAACTCTGAACTAGACAGCAAAGGCCCCATGGTGCCTGTTCCGGAGTGCTTCGGCCTCTGGAGCGGCTAAGTAGAATTAACAGCGTTGATCCCATGGGGCTATCCCCCCAGGCAATACCTGACCCCTTGATTTAAAGGGACAGGGCTGGGTTTATTGCCCATCGCCTGATGCATCCCCTTTGATGGGGTATGCCGACGGGATCAACGCATTTTTGTGCCTACCACCCATGAGCTTCGGCTTGTGGGTGGGCCCACATGAAAATGTCATCGTGTCACGCCTTCATAAGTGGGAGGGTTGTAATGGTTACAGTAGCAGGAAATGGACTCGTCGATTTAACAGTTAAAATCCTCTTCCCATTCAGTAGGTGACGGTGACCGTACGGTTAAGCAGTCCGACTGATGATGAATCGATCGGGTTTCTATCCCGTCTATAGGTAGCTTACAGGTTAGAGTCACAGGAAATGGACGATCCGAGTTCAAATCCTGGACAAAGCTGTTTGCATGCATTTCACATAGCGCTAATACCCTTGGGAAATGTATGTCTCCAATTACTCTCCCTCAAGCTATGAGTAAATAGCAGGGCGGATTGGGCTCTTTAACCTTGGCTAGATAATCAGTCAAGCAGAAAGAAAAACTTTATATATATATATATATATATATATATATATATATATATATAAAGGAGAAAGAGTGAGAAATCGATAATTGATAAGTATGTGAATTATACATGATTCATTGATTTGATTTAATGATTTTAATGGCATGTCAACCTGCCTAGGCTTATTTTATGGCTTAGGGAATCGCGTTCATGGTACGTTCATATTTACATTTTTGTGTATTTGTTCCTTAACTCTTTGCCTACTTTAAACCGCCCACGGTGGCTCTCCCACTACTGCGATTCTACCATAAACTTCTCGGTTGGTTAGTTCATTATAACTGAGCAGAAGGACTAGGATTACAATAATGATAATACGACTGTTTTGGTGTGAATAGATGGTGAACTTTGAAATATACCATCATAAAAGTAAAAAAATACCAATAAAATTTTGTACAGCCGTGGGGGAAATTTGGTAGACAAAGAGTTAAGTACATAAAGCAAAACTAGCGACACAGTATCATATTTCCTGATATAAAGTGTTACGTTTTTTGGGCCAATTTACATGTCTAAGCTAAGCTTGGGCATGTAAATTAAATACATGTTTTAGGGTTTTTGGTTGGTCGATTCAGTCACCGCTGGTTTGGAACAGTCTATAAATATAAATTGTGGTAATCATCACAAAAAAAAACTCCAGGGGAATATATATATGTGTAACACCTGTCACACTCTAGATTCTCATTCACCGCAGACTATTGCCCTCCTACATCGCAAGCCCCATCCCTTTAACAGAAGGCGTGACTGCATTCTCTCTCGTG
>CM042173.1:63835166-63837666 GCA_023376005.1 Doryteuthis pealeii
AGAGAGAAGATAAAACAACAACGAAATGAAAAAGAAAAGAAATAAAATACACAAATTTGAGCAAAAGGAGGGAAGTTAAGAATCCAAACAAAAATTATAACAATAATATAAGATAATGACAATAACAATAGAATTATAGAAGGGCATTAAAAACCAAACAAACAAACAAGAAGAAAATTGGAGAGCAAGTAAATTGAAGCCAGGTGAGGAGAGTAAGAAAAAAAAAACGCGCCCGAAATGCCCTGAGGTCCGTAAAGATCGACACATGTAGAGAAAGACGTGGGCTGTTGTTGTTTGTTAGGAGGTCACAGCCTCAGGATTCTCTAGCCTTACAGCAAGCCTGTATTTTCTTTTTTGCTCTCGGGAGACTTTGGGAGGAATTTTTCTACTTCCAAAAATGCCAACTGCATGTCTTGGAGACAGCATTGTGCAAACTAGAAAACACCGGGGGTTTAAGACTATCAAGTTTCTTTTTAACACCGAAAACCATTTTCTCTCTTTTCTAAAAATTATGAAAACTTTTATTTAGTTTTAACTTGCACTTTTAGATGTTGTTTAATTTTTGATTGAAATTTATTTTAAATTATTTTACTTTGCTTCTCTCTCGTTTTTTTTTTATCTTTAATTTTTTTTTTTTAACTTTTATTTGAAAATTGTTTCTCTTGATATTCGTGATATGAACTTTGTATTAGATGATTGTTATATGATAATTATATATTGAAATAGTTTATTATTTATGCATCGTCATCTATACATATATAAAGGGCAGTTGTGTGAATCTGTATGTCCGGAGGAAACTTCGGAAATAAAACAATTAACGACAAAGTAAATATATATACACATTAAATATAACCAGGGCTTGGTTTTTGAGCAAAAATAATGAAGATTGATTTATATTCGTGAAGATAATTAAAAATAAAATTTAAATGATAACAGCATAGAATTTTTTTGCATTTAAGATTTTAAATAGCAGACATTAATTTTTCTTTTCAGAGTGGCTGAATCAAACGCAAGGTCTTTTCTTTTTACATAGGGGTTTTAATGGGGCATCCTGTGATGCTTAAGGACGGAATCCTTGTGGATAAGTAGTCCATAACATGCAATACTCCTTAGACCCTTACTTAGACTAGACGGGGGGGGGGTCGAAGAGAACCCTTTTGATCAATCGGCTGGTCGCGTCAAGCCCTAGCACCTATATGATTGCCCCAACCCTATTGCCCTTATGGCAAGCTACAACCCTTTTATATGGGTGCTAGAAGGCGGTGGCTGAGGGTCTTCATGTCTTGGGAATGTTGTTAAACTGTATCTGATGGTGAGGTTCCAGTTCTGGAGGTTTGGGGAATGTGGAGCACCCCTTCGCTATCATTGCTCCATGGTCCACTCTGACCCGGAGTGGTAGTACCTGTTAGGGTCCCATCTATGGGTTAAATAGAAAAAATATTTATAAAAAGAATTGGGTATCCATTAAGAATGAATTTATTTCAAAACTTTGTTGGCAAATGACCCACTGAGGTTGATATGGCGTAAAATAAAACAAACCAAACCAAACTGACCTGGAGTGGGTAGTACCTGTTAGGGTCTAATCCATGGGTTCAATGGAAAAATATGTTTATAAAACAAAATTGAGTATACATTTAAGAATGCATTTATTTCACAACTTTGTCGGTCTTAAATGACCCACTGAGGTTGATATGCCGTAAAACAAACCAAACCAAACCCTAGACGTCTTAAATCTATATATCATTGTCTGTCTGTCTGTCGTCTGTCTATCTCCTCTCTCCCTCTTCCTTCTCTTACATGTCCTAGTGTCCTGTGTATAACGTTAAACCGTATCTAATGGCGAAGTTCACATTTTGGAGCTCTGGGGAATGTGGAGTACACCTTTATCGCCATTACTCCCAGGTTCACTTTGACCCAGAGTGTTAGCACCAGTTAGGGTCATATCTATGGGTTAAATAGAAAAATACCCATAAAGAATAAATAAAACAAAACATCTTCAGCATAAAATAACCCAACATGGGTTGACATACCGTAAAACCAAACCAACCAACATATCTTTCAAAAATATATTTTTAGATTCATATACCTACATTTCCTGGGCACCTCACGTCGTGTAATGGTTAGCAAGTTAGATTCGCAGACCATTGTTAATGAGTTCGATTTTCATTGGCTGCCCCATGCTCCTGGCCTTGTGCCACATTTAAGCTGAGCTTAGTAAATATGTATACCTACATTCACTGGATGTTTTAAATCTATCTTTGATTCTCTCTCCCCCCCTCTCTCTCTCTCTCTCTCTCTCTCTCTCTGTCTTCATTCTCCCCCTCGCTCAGAGAAGATTAGATTAAAAACCTATTAAAAATTAACCAATCAAATCGATTTCTTCTCTATTCATTCAATACGGAAATCAATAAAAAAAAATGCAGGCATTAAATTTTCAATTCGTTTTTAATTCTAAAATTACACATGTAAATGAACGAGTGTGCACAGCTGTGCAACTTAC
>CM042173.1:63842666-63845166 GCA_023376005.1 Doryteuthis pealeii
TACAGGTTTAAATGAGTTGAGTGGTAAGTTTATTGGCCGACGCTGCAGTGTTTCGATCTATTAGTTAGATCATCTTCAGGACATTTGTTGGTATATTGAAGGTGATAAACATTTTTTATCACAGAATAACGAGAAAAGCGAGTAATAGTCCTTGTTTATCTTTAAATTTTAAACAAACTTCTATTTTTCTTAATATACTACATACCGTCGGATTCCCTTCCTTTCTTCACACACACGCACACACACACACAACACACACACACACACACACACACACACACATATATATATTATATATATATATATATATATGGAAATATGGTGAGGAAATTAATCCGACAATATGAGAAGAAAATATTTAAAAAATATAACAAACACAGGATGTTATGATTAGGGGAAACAATTTTATGTGTTAAGCATTTAGTATATTGTACCATCTTCAGGACACTGTTAAGTAATCTTTCATTTTGTCCCTCACATAAACATTACTTAACAATGTCCTGAAGATGGTACAATATACCGAAATGCTTAAGTATTGACACATAAAATTGTTTACCCTAATCATAACATCCTGTGTTTGTTATATTTTTAAAATATTTTTTTTCTCATATATATATATAATATATATATATATATATATATATATATATATATATATATAGTTAAGATATTTTAGGTTATATTTATTTACATTGGAACAATTTTGCTACTATTGGTTTCTTGCTGTGTAGTAGTCACCAGGCAACGAAAATGTTTTGAAAATTATGCAAATGATATAAATATGGTCAAATAGGTGCGTTTGATTTACTGTATTCGCGTGTCACTTGTTTGTTTAGTGTTTGCGTGTGTACGTCTGTGCCTGTTCTATTTGTACGTGTGCGTATGCACACACACATGCACGCACACATGAAAGTACGCAAGAAGCGCGACGTTATGATCACATCCACGCGTGTGTGTGCGTATGAATGTGCGTATTTGTATTTGATGTTCGTGTTTGGTGACGTATGAGGTTTTGTATGATTAATAGAGTATATTATTAATATTCACATAGTACAATATTAATAACAGTTATGTGTGCATGTACTAGCCGTGTTATGTAATGCGTTTGTATTATGATGTGAACATTGTTTAGTGTAGTGCTATTGTACAGTATAAGCAGGTATAATATTTCGTATTGGACATAATACAACGGTGTGACAAATAAAGTGGCTCGTTTTTTTTTTTTGCAACATCAAGGAGTTCGTTTGGAATTCATATCACAGGACTATAAAATTCTAAAAAATAAAAAAAAATAAAAATTGTTTTCAAATGCCTTTAAAGTATTAAAGAATCAACATTCGCATCTGATGAGTCGGGAGAGTTAGACACTTTGTCTAAGCTCCCTGAAATAGACTATAATGCTAAATCTCTAAGTCTTTTGTTATTTCTTTACTTATATATTTTGCTCTGTGACCCTAACATTAAAAGCACACATTGAGCTCTCAAACTGCGACAGGTTTTTTCAATAAACACTTGTGTCGTAAGGAAGATTTCTTCTCTGGACTTTTGGATTATATAATATATATATATATATATATATATATATATATATATATATATATATTTATATCTCGTATATATATATATATATATATAAATAATTCTCGTATATATATAATATATGTATATATATATAATTCTCGTATATTATATATATATATATATATATATAATATATATATACTTTATGTTTTCCGTTTGGCATATAATAATCCCAAAGTGCTCAATATATTAAAAATTTGAACAGTAATAATAATATTTGTAGAGAAAATACGTCAAGGGTCGCCCATGGTTTCAATCCAAATGATTTTTATCAGGACCCTACCGTGAAACCATGGTAGACCTTTGAATTTTTTCCTATACTAATATTATCACACACACACACACACACACACACACACACACACACACACACATATATATATATATATATATTTATTTATTTATTATTTATTTATACATAACCGCTCGCAGAGTGGTGAGAGTATAAACTGGAGATTGTGGAGACGACAGAACCCGGAAAAACTAACAAAATACCAATCGGATTCCATCTCCCACAAATGTCGAACAATCATTCTTGTTGTTTTATTGTGAAAAGGGGGTTGGGTAATTAAGCGTGATATTTAAACTTTGAATAAAAATATCACCTTCGGATTTGAAAGTTTTTTTTTTTTCATTTTCTTAAATCTTGCTTGTCACGAACAGCCTCGGTCGAAGTTTGAAACATTTCCATTATTTGTTCTTTGCCGAAAATCTGTTTTCAAATTTTAACGAATGTTATTTTCTTTTTTTTTTTTTTCTTTTTTTTTTTTTTTTCTTTTTTTTTTAACTTGCGTTATTTTTTTTTTTTAAGCATCGAAGGAAAATATTCTCCTCATCTTTGTAATATCACGATTGTATCAAGTTTATGATTTGGGTTTTTGTAGGTGGCATTATTTAAAATTAATTTTTAAACGACATT
>CM042173.1:63850166-63857666 GCA_023376005.1 Doryteuthis pealeii
AACCAATGGTAGCAAATGTGTTCCCACGTAAGTAAATATGAAAATACTAACTAAATATATATATTATATATATATATATATATAATTATATAATTGTAGCATGGGGTTACACACACACACACACACACACACCAACACACATATAATATATATATATATATATATATATTATATAAGTATATTATTTTTTACTTCTAAACTCTACCGGTGCGCGAAAAAACCCAGATAGTTCAGTTTTTCAAAATAATTTTTTTCAAACTATCATCTAGGGAAACAAATTTAAAAAACGAAAAGACCAGCACATCCATACTTTCTGAAAATAATCATCAGTATCGTATGTAGTGGCCCAAAAGAAAAAAAACAAAAAGGGGAGTTTTCTAAATTATATATGTAAAAGTGCTCAATTACATTAGTAGCAGCATGAATATAAGGACCTAGTGTGTCAGACCGCTATCTACCTAGGTTTCACCGAAGGGTTCTTTAGGATAATTCTGATTATATATAATTTGGCACCTTTGGGAATTGTGTGCTTTTAAAATGCTAACATAATGATACTGTACAGATTGGCCGGGTTAGCTCAGTCGGTAGAGCGTTCGGCTAGAAATCACAAGGTTCCTAGTTCGATATCGGCCCCCGCCAACTTAGCGTATGAGTAGCACAGGGATCTGTGCGGTAAAATAAGGAGCTGATGGTAGGTGTGGGCTCCACCTCAGATGCTAAATAATCTCCTTGGTCTAGCGCGTTAGTGAAAAGGGGATAGAGTCCCTTGCTGTCTGGACTGATACAGGACATAGGCCGCCCCGAAGACTTTACTCTACATATGACAGATGTCTAGAAATATTTTCCGATAAAGGAACTTATAATATATAGTCAGATGTTTAATTGTAAGTGGCTGTCAGTTTATATAAGTTGATATTAATGCTGTTAAGATATGTAAATAAATAAAATCAATAAAACTTGGACAGTGAGATAGAAATGGAAAGAAGGGAAATAATAGAAATTGATGGAACAATTTAATTGCGAGAAGAGGAAGAGGAAGGAGAGGAGAGACGAGAAGGAAGGAGAGCACCTTAAGAGCGAAAAAAACTAGTTGAGAGAGCAGAGAGAGAGAGACGAGAATGAGAGAGAGAGGAGAGAGAGAGAGGCACACGCTTAAAGCAAAAAAAACGTAGTTGACGAGAGGAGAGAGAGAGGATTGTATAAAGAAAGGGAAAATGTACGATAATGGAAAGGGAAGAGGGTCTTCAATTAGAGTAACAAAAAGGTTTAGAGTGACAGACAGATAGTATATATATAGTTATATATATATAGTATATATGCTATATTATATAGAGAGAGAGAGAGAAGATGAGAGAGGAGACATGCAGAACGGACAGACGGAGAGAGCGTGCTTAGAGAGACAGAGAGAAAAGAGGAGTTGTAGAAAGAAGTGGGAAAATGAACGTAATAAGAAAAGGAAGGGATATATATTATATATGTATATATATATATAATATATATAGATATAAATAAAAGATTTTTGTCATTATTTTCATAGTGAGTTCGAAGCATTAATTTAAAATGTAATAATAAATTTTTGAAGGCGTAATAATGCACAACTTTATGTATAAAAAACATATATTATTTTCTTTTTTTTCTTATTTTTTTTTCATATTAAGGCGATCAAATTTTCAAGCGAAGCTATCATCAGGGAATGAATTATTTTCTCATACTTTCATCTGTAATTTAATAAATTCAATCTGTTGTTGTATTCATTGAATTTTGGTGGTAACTGTGAAAATTTTTTTTTTTTTTTTTCGGCGAAGATATAGTTAGCTCGGTAAATTCCGTAAGTAATCGGTTGCGGTGATCGTGGTTGCGGGATTTTTGAAAATTTTCATATATAAATTTCTTTTTTCTTTTTTTATAATAACTATAAATAATGAAGTCCTGCTCAGGGACACTGGATAAAAGATTTTTTTTTGTCATTATTTTCATAGTGAGTTCGAAGCATTAATTAAAATGTAATAATAAATTTTGAAGGCGTAATAATGCACATTTAATGTTTATTTATTATTTTATAGTATTATAAAAAAGAAAAAAGATTTATATATGAAATAATTTTCAAAATCCGCGGAACACGATAACGACGATTTTTTACGGAATTTACCGAGCGTAACTATATCTTCGCCGGAAAAAAAAAAATTTTTTTACAGTTACACCAAACATTCAATGAGAACAACACACGATTGAATTTATTAAATACAGATGAAAATTATGAAAATATTCATTCCCCTGATGATGAGCTTCGCTTGAAAATATTTGGACCCTTAATATGAAAAAAGAAAAAAGAAATAATATGTTTTTTAAAACATAATGTGCATTATTACGCCTTCGAAAAATTTATTATTACATTTTAATTAATGCTTCGAACTCCATATGAAATAATGACAAAAACATCTTTATTCCAGTGTCCCTGAGCAGACTTCATTTTTTATAGTATTAATAAAAAGAAAAAAATTTTATATATTGAATAATTTTCAAAAATCCCGCGGAACACGATCACCGCACCGATTATTACGGAGTTTACGAGCCGTAACTATATCTTCGCCGGAAAAAAAAAAAATTTTTTTTCACAGTTACCACCAAACATTCATGAACAACAACAGATTGAATTTATTAAATACAGATGAAAATTATGAGAAAATAGATTCATTCCCTGATGATGAGCTTCGCTGAAAATATTTTGACCTTAATATGAAAAAAAAGAAAAAAAAGAAATAAATATGTTTTTTAACAATAAATGTGCATTATTACGCTTCAAAAATTTATTATATATATATAATATATATATTTGAGAGAGAGAGAGAGAGAGAGTGATAGAGAGACAGAGAGAAAAAGAGAGAGTTGTAGCAAAGAAGTGGAAAATGTCGTAATAGAAAAGGAAGATATGTGTTAAATAGAGTAACAAGAAAGGTGATATATTATATTATATATATTATATATATATATATATATATAATATATATATAGAGAGAGAGAGAGAGAGAGGGTGAGGAAGAGAGAGATGGAAAGGAAACGGGGAAGAAAAGTAACAAATGGAAGGTGCTATATATATATATATTATATAGTATATATATATATAAGTAAGGTCGTCGGGTCGGCCTAATGTTTGGTATCAGCATCAGCGAGGGAGTTATCCTTTTCACTGCGTAGACCAATGAGCATTATCTGGGGTGGAGCGCACACTACCAACAGCTCCTTACTTTACTGCATCTGTGCTACTCATACGCTGGAGTTTCGAGGTCGCGTATCGAACTAGGAAACTTGTGGTTTCTAGCCGAACGCTCTTCCAATGAGCTAACCCGGCCTATATATATATATATATATATATATATATATTTGGGGGGGCGGGGAAGGAGATTATTGTGTTTTAATTAAAGTCATACCTAATTTATTAATTATTATAATTAAATGAATTAGGCGTGCATTGGTTTAAATGTAAAGCGTAAACAAATCGAGAAAAAGTGATCTCTGTATGTATATTTCGATTTGTTTACGCCTACAATTTAAACCGATATGCATGCTAATTCATTTAATTTATAATTAATTAATAAAAATTAGGTATGACTTTAATTAAGCACATATTCCCAAATTTGTGTCGGCCTTCGCCATTTCAAACACATTGTTTGTTCCCTTGATTATATATTATATATATTATATATATATATATATAATGTGTGTGTGTGTGTGTGGTGTGTAATATAACAGAGAGAGAGAGAGAGAGAGGAGAGAGAGAGGAGAGAGAGAGAGAGAGAGGAGAGTCTTTCAATAATTGGAGTAATCATAACACTTTGAATGCTTGTTAAACGTTGTTTCAGAAGAGAAATCTATACCTCCTTACTGTTGTGACGTCACTTCCCTCTCTGCTGTTTCAGTGAAATGCCATCGCTATCAAAACAGCAGACAAAATATTAGAAACCTGACAAACCGGGATAGATCACCAAATAACAAAGAAAATCAGTGATGATAAATCGAATTACGCAAATTATTGGCACGTTTAAGTATGGCGTTTTAATTCTATTAGAGAAAAAAAAATTTATCGACAAGGAGAATAAATACAATAACAAAACAAAAAATAAAAAAAAAAAAATAAAAAATAAAATCAAACTAGTGTTCTTCTTAGCAAATGTACAAAGCTAGAACGAATCTGCTTTGTACAAACGGAATTTCATTTTTTTTCTCTCCTTTTTAAAAAATTTTTTTGTTGATTTTTACGTCTTTTTCTTTACAAATTTCTTCTACTCTTTTTTCCTTTCTCTCTCTCTTCTTTTTTTTTTAAATAGATTTCCATTTTATTTTATTTATTTTAAAAATCTTTTTTTATCCATTTATTATTTTTTCTTTAGAGGTTTTCTTTCTTTATCTTTTTCCTCTTCTTTTTCTTTTTTTTTATAAGAGAATTTCGATTTTTTTATTTATTTTTTATTCCATTATTATTATTAATTATTATTATTATTTTATTATTTTATTATTATTATATTATTATATTATTATTTTTTTATCTTTCTTTTTTTTTTTAAATTTTTTTTTTGACAGAGCGACTTTACTTCTGCTCTTGATATACAGCGACAAAACCCGGAAAAGATGTTGAAACACTAAAATACATCTGGGATGAGAAAATAAAAATGCTTAAAAGTTAAAGTAAAAGGAAAGAAATAAATCATCTACAATTTTTGTTAAAAAAACCCAAAAAAACATCAAGAAGAAATATTGAAAAGTTTATAAAAATATAAGAAAATATTTTACGAGGACTTAATGTAAGGCTGCCCGACGTTGTAAGTCGTTTTTCACAGTGTTTCAGTTAATATATTATATATATATAAATATATATATATATACTATATATATATTTTTTATATATATTTTAGTATATTTGTTTTTATGAGTGTGAGTGAAAGAGATGTTTCGTCACCCAGTTTTCGTTCCAATATTAAAAAACAAATACATTTACTTCGACTTTGTTCACAAATATGAATTTAAAAAAATCGGTTTTTTGTACGGAAAGTCTACTTCGGGTCTTCTCTTCAACGAAAAATAATATGTTTATATCTCTTTTTTTTCTTTCTTTCCTTTTTTCTATTCTTTCTTACAGTAGATCACTATCTTTCTTTCTTTCTTTCTTTTTTTTTCTATTTTTTTCTCATCTACGTCACATCTTTGTTTATTTGTTTGTTTGTTTGTTTTTATTCTTATTTCTGGGCGTACTCTCACTTCTTCTTTTTTCTTTTTCTTTTGTCTTTCTTTTCTTTCTTTCTTTCTTTTTCTCTCTCATATATGTTTATGTCATGTCAGAATTCCTGTGACTGGAACCAGCGATGAGCCTGTTCAATACTTAATTGTGTGTGACCTCATTAGCAACAGCGAGTACTGTAAGCAACCTGCGTCCGCTGTTTATAAAGAATGCGGTTATTTCCTAGTTGAGTAACATGATATTACAGGGTGAAGAAAAAAAGAACCCAAATTTTTCATTTATTTTCCCATTATAACTAACCAAACCCCCTCCTAACGCTACACGCTAAACCTAACGCAGCCTCACGCCTTACTAGCGCTAAGCCTAGCCGCAATCTACGCCCTAGTTGAGTACATAATATTTTTTTACAGGTTTGACCTATAAAAAACAGAACCTCAAATTTTTGTAATAAAACTGTTAATTTAATTTTTTTATTAGAGTTAGGGTTTAGGGTTAGAGTTAGGGGTTATGGTTAGGGTTAGAGTTGGGGTTTAGGGTTAGCTTAATGGGAAAATAAATAAATAATTTGGGTTCTGTTTTTTCTGGGTCTCTCTGTAATATCATGTTACTCAACTAGGAAATAACCAAAATTACTTTATACGGCATTAAATGGCCCGAAAAGGGTTGATATGCCGTAAAACAAATAACCAACCTGACTTCTTTGTTTATCAAAATATCTTGATTCGGTATTAATAACCCGAAAAAGTTGATATGCCATAAAACAGAACAATCAACCAAGTCACCATCATTTAATACATGACCTGTCCGAAGAACAGATACTACGCTCTGATCCTAAACTCTATTGGCAGGTGGCAAGATGCACATAAACTATATTTACTTCCACCAAGAAAACAAAGGCAAAAAAGGCAAAAAAAGGCAAAAAAAGGCAAAAAAAGGCAAAAAAGGGAAAAAAAGGGGAAAAAAAAGAAAAAAAGGCAAAAAAAGGCAAATAAAAAGGCAAAAATAAGCCAAAAAAAAATAAGCAAAAAATAATAAATAAGCCCCCCCCCCAAAAAAAAGCCAAAAAAAAAAAAGGAAAGAAATTTGTTTTGTTCTTGTTAATCACTTTGTTTTTTGAAAATCTGCGTTTGTTAGATCCTCCTTTTTTCAGAGAAAATAAAAGAATTTAACCCTTCTCCCCACGGATACGTTGGGCCAACTGGGCATCCTTAGGCATGATAGTGACACACTTGGCATGGATTGCACACAAGTTGGTATCTATCAAAAGACCAATCATGTAAGCCTCGCTCGCCTCTTGCAAAACCATCACAGCAGAACTCTGGAAACGGAGATCGGTCTTGAAGTCCTGGACGATTTCACGAACCAACCGCTGGAATGGAAGCTTCCTCATGAGAAGTTCGGTAGATTTTTGGTAACGTCTGATCTCTCGGAGAGCAACAGTACCAGGCTAACTAAGAAACGCAGATTTTGAAAAAAAAAAGTGAGAAAAAAAAAGAAGAAAGAAACGGGAAAATCACACCAAAGAATAGAAATTCCCATTCTACAAAAGATTTACTTTCCGTTTTCTATTGTTTCTATCAACTTCAGTATTTTTTTTTTACTTTAAAAATCTTCTTCCATTATTTAGCACTAGAAGCGACTACCTGGTGTCACCTAGGTAGAAGGGGAGAGAGAGAGAGAGAGAGAGAGAGAGAGAGAGAGAGAGAGAGAGAGAGAGAGAGAGAGAGAGAGAGAGCAAAAAACCCAGGTGTATTTATTTGTTTACTTTTGAGATTTACAAATGCTGTTCATTTTTAAGTAGAATTTCAATGATATTTCTATGTATATTTTAATTTTCAAATATCTTGAATTAAATCAAATCTTCATAATCTTTGCACAAAAAGCAGAAATTGGTGATATTATATATATATATATATATATATATATATATATATATATATATATATTATATTACTTTGTCGTTAATTTTATTTTCGTAGTTTCATTTCGTAGTTTATATATTTATAGATAGTCATTCTTTCTTTTTAAAGCATTGCTTTTTTCTCTTTATCAATACACCTTTGTTCACAAATGTATATATATATATATATATATATATATATATATATATAATATATATATATCTGTCTCTCTGTCTCTCTCTGTCTCTGTCTCTCTCTCTCTGTCTGTCTGTCTGTCTGTCTCTCGCTCTCTCTCTCCTCTCTCTCTCTCTCTCTCTCTCTCTCTCTCTCTCTATATATATATATATATATATATATTATATATAA
>CM042173.1:63862666-63865166 GCA_023376005.1 Doryteuthis pealeii
GCATTACTTTTTAACTCATCTATAGGAGAAGTAGGGATGTTATCCACAGAGAACGAGCTTCATTTTGATATATGATACATGTTCCTGTGTTGGTAATTATACTTGTCCTAAACAAAATGGCATTACTTTTTGATTCACCTATGTGGAGAAGTAGAGATGTAATCCACAGAGGACCAGCTTGATTTTGATGTATGATACATGTTCCTGTGTTGGTAATTATACCTGTCCTAAACAAAATGGCATTACTTTTTGAATCAACTATGTGGAGAAGTAGGGATGTTATCCACAGAGGACGAGCTTCATTTTGACGTATGATACATGTGTTGGTAATTATACCTGTCCTAAAAATGGCATTATTTTTTGTATCGGACAAGACTTTCGTTTCAATCCTATATTTGGATTTTATTTTGTGCACGGGAAATATTGAACATATATTTTAAAGAATTAAAAGCGTTCTAAATGTTTTGATATTATATAAGTACAATGTATATTTACTAAAATAAGTCCGATACGGGTAATAAATCTGATAGGACAAATTGTAGTATTTAAAAAGAGTGGGATATATATATTTCTCTGTCTGTCTGTCTGTCGGTCTCTCCTTCTCTCTCTCTCTCTCTCCCTCTCTCTCTCTCTCTATATATATATATATATGTATATATATATATATATATATATATATATATTATATATATATATCCCACTCTTTTTACATGATAGTGGTATATATATATATATATATATATAATATATATATATAATTATATATATATATATATATATATATATATATATATATATATATATATATATATAGTATATATATATATATATATATATATATATATATATTATATCAGCGTTCGAGTGGCACAGGGTTTGTACGGTAAAGTGAGGAGCTATAGTACGTGTGGTGCTCCACCTCAGACGCAAAAACAATCTCCTTGGTCTAGCGCTAGTGAAAAGGGGATATACTCCCTCGCTGATTGGCCGATACCACTTTAGACCACCCCGACGACTTTAATATGTATATATATCCCACTATATATAATTATATATGTATATATATCCCTCACTTTTTATTATGGCATATATATACCTATAATAAAACGTAGGGTATATATATATATATATATATATATATATATATAATATATATAATGTACATATATAATATATATATATATATATATATATATATATATATATATATATATATATATATTTGGGAGAATATGTGCTTAATTAAAGTCGTACCTAATTTTGAAAGTTAATTAATTAATAATTAATTAATTAGGCGGGCATACCTATCTAACTGTAAGGCTAAACAAATCGAGAAAAATCATCATTTTTCTCGATTTGTTTAGCCTTACATTTAAATAGGTATGCTCGCCTAATTAATTAATTATTAATTAATTGACTTTCAAAATTAGGTACGACTTCAATTAAGCACATATTCTCCCAAAAATTGTCGGCTAAAAAGCCATATCATAAACACATCGCTTGTGTATTTACTTCTCATATATATATTATATATATATATATATATATATATATATATATGACAGATAGTCGAAACGCTTGAAGCTTGATGCTTCTTGCTGATTATTTATGAACTCGTACACCTGTGTCTCAGGTAATCGTTTTCCCCCGAATACTCTCGTTTCGGGGGATTGGGAGTTGGGAGGGGGGAGGCTACTGATTGGAAAGCAAATGTTAAGAAATTCGTGCACTTTGTCTGCAAGAAAATCAACAACAAAACAAAAGAAAACAAAACAAAAAAAACCCCCCCAGCCCTACAATATCCACGCGATTCCCAACACGAATTAACAAGAATCTTGTAATTGCAAAGAAATATTGTAGACAGTGAAACAATAAATTGTCTTGATTGTTGTTATTGTTTCTTGAGAGAGAGAGAAGAAGCGAGAATAAAATTTTGTCTTTTTCAAGTAAAATTAAGTAAAACATAAATGTTTTAAAATGTCAGTTAAGTGACTGTAAAATTTTAGAAAAATCTTGAAAGTGTTGTTTGAAAAGGTTAATGACATGGCTTGATGGTGAAGGCGGTGGTGTTCTGGTGGTTGAGGGCGAGGTTGTGGGGAGAAAAAGGGGGAAAGGTGTTTTTCTTAGAGTTCCGAAAACACGAACCCAGGAAGTTGTTGAAAAGAAGATTATGAGTAAAAGAAAGAAAGAAAAAGAAAGAAAGAAATAATAAAGAAAGAAAGAAAGAAAGAAAGAAGAAGAAAGAAAGCAAGAACCAAAAAGAAAAAGGAAAAAGAAAGAAAAAGAAAGAAACAAGAAGAAAGAAAGAACAAGAAAGAAAGAAAGAACCAAAAAGAAAAAAGAACCAAAAAGAAAAAGGAAAAGAAAGAAACGAGAAGAAAGAAAGAAACAAAGAACAAAAGAAAGAAAGAAAAAAGAAAGAAAAATAAATAAAACAAACAAAAAAACAAAAGAAAGAAGGAAAAAAGTAAGAAAGAAAAAAAAAGAAAAGAAAGAAAAA
>CM042173.1:63875166-63885166 GCA_023376005.1 Doryteuthis pealeii
TCTCTTGACTACCTCCTCGTTATATAATGTTAGTTTCTCTGGAGAGAGAGAGAGAGAGAGAGAGAGAGAGAGAGAGAGAGAGAGAGAAGAGAGAGAGGAGAGAGAGAGAGAGACGGGAGAATTTGAAAATGTATTTCTTGTTAAATTTCACAACCAGCAACCTGTTGCTTAAATGAGGTCAACATTAATTTTTCTTAGAAAGGTTACAAAATGATTTTAAGGTTTTCGACCGGCCGTATTTAATATATTTCTAAAAATTTATTCACTTTGCTAACTCCCTTTTCCCTAATCTCAATTATCTACCTAGAGCTGAATGGGTGACCCAACGGGTCACGTTTTGTCTAGTATATATATATATATATATATATTGGACTATCCTATCGTGAACGATAGATGAGGGTCAGCAGTGATTTGTTTCCTCCCATGTTGTGCATGCTGTCAAGAAGACATTTGTGTTTCATCGAGTGTGATCGCAGCTCAGCCTTGCTGCAAGTTATGAAGCCACACCGACAGATGGAATTTCCTAAAGCGGGAGTCAGATGTTTTTATTTTAAAGATAGAAGGAGTTGATCTCGATGTTTCAGTCTATTTTCTTCAAAGCTTTAATCTAGCGAAGCATGTCTTACGCCATTCTTTCCGATTTGATACTAGATTTGCCCAAACAAACAATATTGAGGCGTTTCAAATTGTCCTTCAATTTATCTTCATAGCGTATGAGTTTACGTCCGATAGAACGCTTAGTATTTTGGTAATTGTCCGTATAATATCTTTTTTAGAAGCCTGTTCTCATTCATTCTGACAACGTGACCAGCCCACCTAAGCTGAACCCTTGCTAGAGTTGTACTTTGTTTACTGTATTGTATTTATTTATCTATTTGATTTAAGTTTCTGTAATTTATATATATTGTGAAATATCTGGAATTCTGTTTTTCTTCTAAAATTACACAACGATAACAGAATTTATAGTACATTTAAAGTATTTAACTGCGTTACTAAGCTTAATAATAATAATAATAATAATAATAATAATAATAATAGAAACCACAATCCAGCAACTTGAAGATTACACAAGGAAGAGCAAAGACAAATTACTTATGACGGCCAACAATAGTAGAAACGGCAGATGGACAAACAGAAAAACGACAAAGACTAGAAAACAAAAATGGGAAGAAAAACAATTATATGGACGCTTCAAACGACAAATAGATGAGGTTGCACATGGAAAGACTTGGACATGGTTAAGAAAGGGAAACCTCAAAAGAGAACAGAATCACTTATAATTGCTGCACAAAATAATGCCATAAGGACAAACTCATCAAAGCGAAAATTGATAAGACCCAACAAAATAGTAAATGTAGACTTTGCGGTAATAGAGATGAGACTGTTAACCATATACTCTGCGAATGTAGCAAACTAGCACAACGAGAATACAAAACTAGACACGACTGGGTTGGGAAGGTGATCCACTGGGAATTATGCAAGAAATTAAATTTTGACCCACAACAAAATGGTATATGCATAAACCAGAATCTGTTCTTGAGAACGAAAACGCACAAAATTCTCTGGGACTTTGAAATTAAAAACGGATCACCTTATCCCAGCAAGAAGACCAGACCTAGTGTTGATTAACAAAAAGAAAGAACTTGTCAACTGGTGGATTTTGCAGTGCCAGCGGATCACAGGGTGAAGTTAAAGGAAAATGAAAAAATGGACAAATATCTGGACCTTGCCAGAGAACTGAAAAAGTTATGGAATATGAAAGTGAAAGTTATACCAATTGTAGTTGGTGCACTTGGAACAGTCCCAAAAGGATTAGAAAAAGGTTTGGAAAGTTTGGATCAGAGGAAGGATTGAAACCATTCAGAACACTGCACTGCTGCAATCTGCCAGAATACTCAGAAGAGTCCTGGAGACCTGAGGAGACTTGCTGTCACTCAGACTCCAGTGAAAGACCATCAGCTAACACTGATGTGAAAACTCAAAAGGAATAATAATAATAATATTATATATATATATAATATATATATATATATATATTATATATAATATATATATATATATATATATATATATATACATTTGAAAGGAAGGAATAACTCAATAAACCGTCATTCTGTAATAAATTTATTTCCACCAAAAATTAAAAGGCTTTTAGAAATTTAAATAAATTTCTAAAACTCTCTAAAATTTTAGTCTCATCAGTCAGGCGACACAGATAAAAATGAATTGAAAACCTGAACAAATGTTTCACCAGAATTCCTCAAATGTGTGTCAAACAGCAAATATGTGTTTACAAATTCAAGCTATTTAAAGGCTATAATTTAACTTTTAAATTTCTGTTTTAACCGGATATATTCAAAAATGTATATGTTTGATTTTAATATCTAAAATAGAACAAAAAATAGAACAAAAGTTGTCTAGACTATATTAAAAAGGTTTAAAATGATTAAGGAGGGGTTGTTATTAACATCAACTTAGTCTAAGTAGGATTCAAAATATAATCAATTTTAATAAATTTGAATAAGAAAACCAAACAGATAATAAAACATAATAAAACAATAAAAATTAAAAAATTATATAGATTGATAATAAAAAAATCATACAGTGAGATTTTGAAGATCCCGTGTAGAATCATCCCTTACTACCAGTTTTGGATACCTTATATATATATATATATATATATATATATATATATATATATATATATATATATAATCAATTGTATATTATGGATTTCGACTCATAACTTAAAGTTTCCTGGTTATGCAATCATCAGATGAGTCAAATGGTTGAGATCTTAAAAATCAGTATTTTTTTAGCGTTTATATAAACGTGAAGCTTAGAAGAAAAGTTGTGTATATTACAAAATACAAACAAAAACTTGTTAAATAAGAGAAGTGAACTCGTTTCAAAATGCAGGCATTTGAACAAATTTTTACTGTGTCACTTACCACCTGACCCTAATTGATCCCTTAATTTTCGCACTTCTTTTATTTATTTTTAAAAAAAGTTTCATCTGAACACCGCGTGCATCAAAACCAAGGCAAGTTTGTTTTATTATCATTTTTTGTAAACACAAATTTAACGTCATAACATCACATCACGTGAACACAATCCATGTCACATAAACGTTAAACAAGCCACAGTTTAAAAAAAACAATTTTTAGCTTTATATTATCCTATCACATGAAAACGCTTCACGTTTATATAGACGCTAAAAAACTACTGTTTTTTAAAAATCTCAACCATTTAAAAAAAAATCTCAACCATTTGATTACTGGTTTTTAAGATCTCAACCATTTGACTCATCTGATGATTGCATAACCATGACACTTTAAGTTATGAGTCCAAATCCATAATATTACTATTGAGTATAAATCTGCTCTGCTTTATTAGTATTGAGCACCTTTTCATGCTAATACTTTTCTCATTTTCTCATTGATTCTCTATTCATTATATATATATATATATATATATATATATATAGTATATTAAGAAAAATAAAAAAACACAGGTTTAAATGGGTTAAGTGGTGAGTTTATTGGCCGACACTGCAGTGTTTCGATCTATTAATTAGATACACACACTTACAGCGTCCCATACTCACGCCATAAAAATAGAATATTTGATGTCATATTTCAAAACCGTCTCCTTTTTCAAACGTCAAAAAAAATTTAAACAGACTGAATGACAAGGATTACCACTCGCTTTTCTCGTTATTCTGTGATAAACAATTTATGCCCTGAAGATGATCTAATTAATAGATCGAAACACTGCAGTGTCGGACAATAAACTCACCGCTTAACCCATTTAAACCTGTGTTTTTTCATTTTTCTTGATATACTACATACCGTCGGATTCACTTCCTTTCTTCACACACACACACACACACACACACTCATATATATATATATATATATATATATATATATATATATATATATATATATATATATATATACTCTTCTGTCGTTATGCCAAATTAAACTTGTAACAGAGAACTTTAGTCTTCACTTTTAGTTTGCGAATCGTTCATTTCGCACCCAGGGTATATAATCGGGTGGATGTTCACGGAAATTAAAGAAATTCAAAAGTGCTTTCAAGTTTCAAGAGAGCAGTTTAAAGGTAAACGGAGAGAAATTTCGAAAGGAATTATGGGTCCATTTTCGGATACTTTATGCAAATTAACCGCGTTAAATTCTATCGGTAATCGTCCGGTAATTAGCGACAAACGAGTCCCGAGATTATCGTTGCTTAATTGCTAATTAGTAATTACCTTAGTAAAATGGTGGGTGGTGGGGGGTGGCGGTTTTATGCAAATGAGGTGCAAAGTTTGGGCGTGTGCGTGTTTAATCTGTCTGGGTAAAACAGCAAGCAATTAGTGGCACGTGCTGGCGAGTTTGGTGGTTAGAATGTTTGAGTGTGCGGCGGCGGTGGGTGTGGCGGTGTGGCTGGGGTGTTTGAAGCTGGCTGGGGTGTTAGTGTTGTAATCATGCTATCACATAACCTGCCTAGTGATTATTTGTCTATCATAATAAGTTCCTCAAGGTTGTTGTTGCTGTTGTTGTTGTTGTTGCTGTTGTTGTTGTTGCTGTTGTTGTTGTTGTTGCTGTTGTTGTTGTTGTAGAATAGATGAGGTGCAATACAAAATGTTGTTGTTGATGGTGGTGGTGGTGGCGAATTACTTAACCTAACACTTCGCCCCTAACTACTTCCACCTCCTCCTCCTCCTCCTCCTCCTCCCTCCTCCTCCTCCTTGGATGGACACAAATTAGTGGAAAAATTATCGTCTTCGTGTGCGTAATTCCTATTACCACACCTAAGGTAACGGTTATCGTCATCTCAAGTAAAATCAGTGATCGGAGTTCAAATTCTGGACAAAGCTGTTTGCTTGTCTCAACTTGTAACATAAAGTTTGATAATTTGCATTACTTCGATTTTTCGGACTGTTGTCCACATCATTATTGATATATACACAACGTTTTGGCCGATGTGCCTTCCGGTGTTTCTTGTTATTTTTGAGATAAGGTTTGATAATTTGCATTATTTCAATTTTTCGGACTATTGGCCACATCTTTATTGATATATACACAACGTTTTAGCCGATGTGCCCTCCGGCGTTTCTTGCTATTTTTGAGATTAGGTTTGATAATTTGTATTATTTCGATTTTTCGGACTGTTGTCCACATCTTTATTGATATATACACAACTTTTTGACCGATGTGTCCCCAGGATTCTTAAAGAGTTTCTTGTTATTTTTTTAGATAAGGCTTGATAATTTGTATTGTTTAGATTTTTCGGACTGTTATCCTCATCTTTATTGTTATATACTCAGTGTTTCGGCTGATATGTTCTCTGGAAGAACAAACGCACTGATATCGTTTACAATAAGAAAACTTTCTGAGCGTAGAAAAAAATATTTTGTCTAATATGTAAAATAATTTTTTTGAAATGTATTGCCTGAGTGGGATGGGAAAATTAAATAGATAAAATAAAACGTTTAATTTAAAAAAAATTACTTACTTAAAAATATCATATTCAATCCACTCCACTGATATATTTGTTTTGTTTTACGAGAGTAGGGGCCTTTGAAACGTCTTTAAAAAATTGCGATTCAATTATTCAGACTCTTCTTTAGAGAATAATTAAAAAATAATACTAGTAAAATATATTTTGTTCGGATTTCATAAAATTAAATGAGGAGTGTCCACCTAGTAAAAATGTCCCCTAATAAATATTTATTACAAATAATATTTTAGGTAAAAAAAACTATTTTAAACATAAATTCCTCTAAAGGTGAATAAGTATCGAAATCTGCCATCACGTTGAGCACGTTTTTGGCGCGCCTTTATTGTGACAGGCGATTGTTTGTATAGGACGAGTTGATACTAGATTTCGTTTTTGACCCACGCTGTAATTCTTGATAACAAATTATCTTTTTTATCCATCTGTACTCGTGGTTTTCGATGACAGATTTAGTGTCAGTATCTTTTTGGATTCTTTCGATAAGACTAAATTTGGCGTCTCTGTCAAAGTCATGGTCATCTAGTCGGAAGTGTTGCTCGACTGGGATGAGCTTGCTATGATCTGTATTTTTTGTGCGATATCTGTAATTATTAAGCCTAAAATAAAATGCCCGCTCAGACTTCCCAACGTACTGTTTCTTGCACTTGGTGCAATCGAGTAGGTAGATTACGTTTTTGCTTTTGCAGTTCGATTCGTGGTAGATTTTGAAGGTCTGTTTTGTTGTTGAGCTTGTAAATGTGTCTGCTGTTTTTATTTATTTGTAGCATAGGTTGTTTTTTGTACTATATGGTCGGCAGAATTTTATGGAGTTAATTGTGGGTCTCATTCAGTGATTCTTGATAAAGAAGCACACAGACAAAGTTAAAGATCATTCTGTGTTTTAAAGAGATCTTTATTCACACAGCTGTAAAATAGACTTTCTATGTCTGTCCGTCCTGACATGCCGTTCATTGATAAATAAATTTGAATAAAAAGAAAAAGAAGAATGAACGTGAATCGTTTACAATAAGAATACTTTCTTAGCGTAGAAGAAATTATTTCTATATAAATACGATTGTTAGTAGCCACTACCTCCATCACCCCAGCAATCCACTAAAGTACCAACACTGTCACTATTGTAAGGATCGTTTTTGAACTCTTTTGAAAAGAAATTAAATTACCTTACAGCTTAAATATCAATGTTTGGCTTGTACTGATCTCTGTTAAGGCATTGTACGTAATACATTGAATATACCACTGGAGTATTTTTCTCTAAAGAAAATATCTAATGCACAGGTGTCGCTATATTGTTCTGCTATAACGCTATTTTTACTGTCAATGGAAATAGTGTTGGACGATTTTGGGTATAATTATTTACTAAGCTTAGATTAGATGTGACACAAGGCCAAAGTTATGAGACGCTAAATAAGAATTGAACTCCCTAACAATGATCTGCAAATCTAACTTGCTAACCATTACACCACATAAGGTGTCCATTATTTCTAGGTATAGTTATTTACTAAGCTTAGCTTAGATGTGGCTCAAGGCCAGAGGTATAGGACACCCAGTGAGAATCGAACTCACTAACAATGGTCTCCAAATTCAACTTGCTAACCATTACACCACATGAGGTGACGTTTTCGGGGTAGTTATTAACCAAGCTTAGCTCAGATGTGACACAAGGCCAGAAGTATGGTGCGCCCAATGAGAATCGAACTCACTAACAATGGTCTACGAATCTAGCTTGTTAACCATTACATCATGTGGGGTGAGGATTTTGTGTTTAATTATTTACTAAGCTTAGCTTGGATGTAGCACACGGCCATAAGTAACTGTTGCCCATTGAGAATCGAACTCACTAACAATGGTCTACAAATCTAACTTGCTAACCATTACCCATCGTAAACTGGCGATTTGGGGTATAGTTATTTACGCTTAGCTTAGATGTAGCACAAGACAAGAAGTATGGTACGCCCAATGAGAATCGAACTCACTATCAATGGTCTCCAAATTCAACTTGCTAACCACGTGGTGACGATCTTGGTTTTAATTATTTACTAAACTTAGCTTAGGTGTAGCACAAGGCTAGACGTATGGGGCGCCTACTGAGAATCGAACTCACTAACAATGGTCTGCAAATCTAACTTGCTAACCATTATACCATGTGGGGTGACGAAGTTGTGTATAATTATTTACTAAACTTAGCTTAGATGTATCAAAAGGCCATAAGTAACGGGTGTCCATTGAGAATCGAACTCACTAACAATGGTTTGCAAATCTAATTTGTTAACATTACACCACGTGGCGTGATGATTTTTGTGTGTACTTATTTACTAAGCTTAGCTTAGAAGTAGCACAAGGCCATAAGTAACGGGTGTCGAATGAGAATCGAACTCACTAACAATGGTCTGCAATTTAACTTGCTAACCATTACACCATATAAAGTGGCGATTTGGGGTATAGTAATTTACGCTTAGCTTAGATGTAGCACAAGACAAGAAGTATGGTACGCCCAATGAAAATCGAACTCACTAACAATTGTCTGCAAATCTAACTTGCTAAACATTACACCACGTGAGGTGACGATTTTGGGTATAGTTATTTATTAAGCTTACCTTAGACGTAGCACAAGGCCAGAAGTAAGGGGTGCCTAATGAGAACCGAACCCACTAACAATAGTCTGCAAATCTAACTTGGTTAACATTACACTACGTGAAGTGACGATTTTGGGTATAGTTATATACTAAGCTTAGATGTAGCACAAGGCCAGAAGGATGGGGCACCCAGTGAGAATCGAACTCACTAACAAGTTAGCGTTAAGAATAAAGAGATGAATATATGATAACGGCTTTTGAGATAGGAACTGCTGAGATCAGGGTTTGGTAAATGGAAGGGCAAAGGACTGTGGGTAAAATGAAAAATCAAAGACCTGGCAAATCCTTGGTATAGAAACGAGAAATTGGTTGAAAGGTGGACACACGGACAGACGGATGGACAGGCGGGAGAAACGATGAAGGAACATACCAAACATGAAAGATTCGAGGTATGGTCCCTCAATCATCGTCCATCGTCCATCCCCCACCCTCAACCCCTTACCAATTGCCTGTCTCTATCGCCACTCCGACCCTCTGTCACAATATCCACGAATGGCAACATCCAAGAATCAAGGGAATATGTCAAGGAGTGGTTTGCTATTGATTTTTTGGTCCTTTGCTCTGGGGACGAGAAATCCGGGATCGTGATGTGAAGGGGATGGGGAAGGGTTGGGTTGGTGTGAAGAAAAGGAAGGAAGGTAGAAAGGAAGGAAGGATGGAGGGAGAGAGGGGAAAGTAGGTAGGATAAAAAGAAGAGGAAGTATGACAAAAGATGGTTAAGAGGAGAGAGTGAGAAATGAAAGGGAGGGGGAGAAAAAGTAGGTTTTTAAAGAAGAAGAAGAAGAAGAAGAGAAGAAAAGAGAGAGAGGGGAGAGAGAGAGAGAGAGAGGGAGAGAGAGAGAGAGAAGCTTTTAAAGAGAGTAAAATACAAGAAATAAGAAAGAGAGAAAGAGATGTTGATCAAAAGAGAGAAAGGAGAAATGGAGAGAGAAATATAAAGATACAAATCTTAATATAATGAAGATTCGGTGTCCGTCTGACAAGAATAGAAATCAAAAGAAAAAAAGAAGAAAGAAGAAAGAAAAGAAAGAGAAGAAGAAATAATAGAAATAAGAAAGAAAAGAAGAAGAAAAGAAAGAAAAGAAAAAAGAAAGAAGAGAAAAAAGAAAGAAGAGAAAAAAGAAAGAAAGAAAGAAAGAAGAAGAAAAGAAGAAGAGAAAGAAGAAGAAGAACAAGAAGAAGAAGAGGAAAGAAAGAACAAGAATTGAAAGAACTAGAATAAAAGTAGATAGAAGAAAGAAAAAAGAAAAGAAAGAAGAAAGAAAAGAAAGAGAAGAAAAAATGATAGAAAGAAGAAAGAAAAGAAGAAGGAAAAATAAAAAAGAAAGAAAAGAGAGAAGAAAAGAAAGAAAAGAAGAAGAGAAAGAAGGACAAAAAGAAGAAGAAGAAGAAGAAGAAGAGAGAGAGAGAGAGAGAGAGAGAGAGAGAGAGAAGAGAGAGAGAGAGAGAGAGAGAGGGGGGTAAAAGAATGTAACACCCGTACATATAAACAAAGAAGATATTGAAATTAATATCGATAGATAAGAAAGGAACAATGAGATAGGTAGTGATAGAAGAGAATACAATTAGTGAATGAGAGAAGAAGAAGAAAGAAGAAGAGAAAGAAAGAGAGAGAGAGAGGAGAGAGAGAGGAGAGAGAGAGGGGGGGAGAGGGTGGTGGTGGCGGAAAGAAGCTTTTTAAAGAGAGTAAAATACAAGAAATAAGAAAGAGAGAAAGAGATGTCGATCAAAAGAGAGAAAGGAGAAACGGGAGAGAAATATAAAGATACAAATCTTAATATAATGGAGATTCGGTGTCTGTTTTCTGTAACCGAAACTACATTATTGCTTACCAGTTTATC
>CM042173.1:63890166-63942666 GCA_023376005.1 Doryteuthis pealeii
AGAGAGAGAGAGAGAGAGAGAGAGAATGACAGACGGACTGACAGACAGACAGACAGAGGGGGGGGGAAAGTATGAAGAAAATTGGAAATAGAGAAAAATGAATGAAAAACGAAAAAGGGAAGAAAGAACAGAAGCTAATCGTTAAAAAAAGGGTAAGAAAGAAGGAGAGAGAGAGAGAGAGAGAGAGAGATAGAGAGAGAAGAGAGAGAGAGAGAGAGAGAAGAGAGGGGAGAGGCAGTGAGTGAGAGAGAAAGAAGTAGAGAGAGAGAGAGAGAGAGAATGACAGACGGACTGACAGAGACAGTCAGAGAGAGAGAGAGAGAGAGAGAGAGAGAGAGAGAGAGAGAGAGCAAGGAGAGAGAGAGAGAGAGAGAGAGAGAGAGAGTAAAAGGAGAAAGAAAAGTGGAAAATAGAGAAAAATGTATAAAGTGAGCAGAAACGAGATTAGTGACAACAGTAGTAGTAGTAGTGTTAGTAGTAGTAGTTAGTAATGGCGGGCGGCGTGGAGGTGGTGGTATTAGTGTTAAGATGGTTAAGGGATTTTTGGGGTACACGGAGTCCGGTCATCATTCGGCATCAATTCGCGGTCAGTCAAGGTCAAATCGGGTCACGTGATATTCGCGCGCTTCGTCGATTCACAATGCGCGGTTTGTTTTATTATGATAAAATCGCTACGAATTCTCCCCGGAAGAGAACTCGCAGTAAATACGGATTCATAAAAGACCCAAACCCAACCCCACCGTCACACTCGAATATCAGGCCCCATCCCCCCCAACACACACCCACACACCATGAGACCATCGGGTACACGTACGAATACAAATATAATATTTGTTAAAGTATGTCAAATTTCGCAACACGGCCATATTTATACAGAACTAAAAAGAATTATATATAGAATTATAAAGAACGATTCGAGGATCGAACCTGACAGCAGGCGTGTGGTTTAATGGTTAGAGTAATAGGAAATGGACGCATCCATGCGAGTTCAAATCTTGGACTAGACTGTTTGCAATCCACAGACTGCTAATACCCTTGGGAAAGGTATGCATCCTTTTAATCCTATGGGTAAATCGTAGGGAAGACTGGGTTCTTTAACCTTGGTTTGGTAACCAGTCTAGGAGAAAACTCTTAATTCAAACCTGTTAAACCCTAGTAAAGAAATTGGATAATCTGAACATTAGCTAAATAAATGAGAGTAACCTCCCCCTGTTTCTTTCACTTTGGGGAAGCCGTCTGCTTTGGTCGGCCATTTTCATTTCACCATAAATCTACACTGAAACTATGAAATGTTCGAATCAATAAACTGAATGTTTTAACACGAAAATATCAGAAAATGTGTTCTTAATTGTGCATTATTTGAAATGAACTTAATTGTTATTAAGAACACATTTTATGATATTTTCGTGTTAAAACATGCAGTTGTATTGATTACGGTGAAATGAAAATGGTCGATCAAAACAGACGGCTTCCTTAAAGTGAAAGAAACAAGGGGAGGTTACTCTCATTTATGTTGCAAATGTTCAGATTACTAGAAATTGACCTTGTGTCACATTCTGTTCATGCGGAAGGGTTAGTAAATATATACTTGATATTGATGGCTTGCGAAATTTGTACTTGGACATTGGCATTATAGTAGCTGATTTATGAATACAATGACGTTCATAAGGCTTTCGGTGCCTCGCTTAGTGTGATGGTTGGCGGTATCGTTTCCTCTGGGTGCATCAAACTTGTAGCCTTGTGTCAAACAAAGGTTTATCCTGGGTATGACGTTTGACTGCATGTAGTAGTGAAGTTCCAATTTTGGAACTTTGAAGGAATGTGTCGAGGATCGAAATTAATATTGATGGCGTGCGAGATTTATACTTGAACATTCACTTTGTGCGAGCTGATTTTGTTGCATAATCTATGTGGATGCATAGATTATTGTCACCCCCCTGTATTTCTGCAGGGGTGATCCGTTTTCATGTCACGGGCGGCGGTTTTCCATGGAAAGATACAGACCGTTGGAGACCTTTGAACCGAGACGCGGGAAGTCGAGAATCACGGGAAAGCTAATGAAATCATCAGTACCAGCTAGAACATCAGGCAAGAAGGTTTCCTTGCCTTAGCTGGGACTCACCTACACACGCGCGCTGTGTTTAGTTAGAGAAAGAAGTTTAGTTAAGAATAAAAGTCTTAAAGAAATAACATGGTGTTGTTGGTTGATGCATGTATTGGCAAGAAGACTGACCAAGAAGAAGAAAATAATTCAAAGACGAACAACCAAAAAGGTATTACATAATCTATGCGGTTGCATAAGATTATTGTCAATCCCCGTATTTCTAAAGGGATGGCCCTTTTCATATCACGGGCGGGACTTTCCATCGAATAGTACAGAAAGTCCGCGAAATACGTGAAGTCACGTGGGACCTGGTTGGGTCCTCAGTTTCAGTTTGGACGTCGGGCAGAGAAGATGTCCTGCCTTAACTGGAACTCACTGCATACGCGCGTTATGTTTAGTTACATGAAATGTTTAGTTAAGTAAATAAAAGCTTAAGAAAATAACACGATTTTGTGGTTGGTGAATGTCTTGGTAACAAGACTGATCAAGAAGAAGAAATGAGTTAAGTGCGACCGACCACCAAGACGAAGTCCAAATGTTAGAAGAGACGCTAGAAGAACTTAAGATGTCAAAGACACCAGAAGAAGAATAGAAGTAAGTAAAGAAGGGTATACAACAGAAGTCAACATGGTGACTAGACATCACACGAACGGCCAGAGAAGAAAGTAAGTTATGCATAGCATCTCTCTGTCTACCTGTCTATCTATCTCCCCTCTCTCTCTCTATTAAAGAACTCATGGTTTATATACCCGCAACATGTGGGTATATAACAATTTATGAATACAATGATTTCGGTGTCTCGCTTGGTGTTAACCGGTTTGTTTTTCACTGAGTACCTCATACTTTTTGCCTTGTGTCAAACAAAGCTTCATCTAAGTATGACGTTAAACAGCAACTTGCGGTGGTGTTATATAGCCATTTCGATTCTATTCTTTTTATTGTAGTGTAATGAGAACAGTCTAAAGTTAGAAAGGAAACGGTAAAGAGAAAGAAAAAAGAAAAGAAAAGAAAGTTTCAACGGGCTAAGATTCTAAGCACTTAATGTATGTCAGTCAGTGCCGGTCAATGACCGATGAACTAGATATAAAAAAACGGAAGTCCACATTTTCTGCAGAATAGCTGAAATGGATATGTCTCTTCCCCCACCCGGAACCACAAAGTAGTAGTTGTTTCGATTCTATTCTCTTATTGTAGTGTAATTAGGACGGTCTAAAGAAAATCTAAATTGGAAAGTGTAATAGAAGTGACAGTGACTTACCGGGAGCTAAACGCGTTCGCTGTCTAACGTGTCAATCTATTCTCTGAGAGCCGTTCGCCAAAATGCCATTTTTATGCTGCAGACTTATTTGCAAAGATGGCAGCAACACATTTTTAAAAACAGGTGAGTGGACGTGGGGCGCAGTTCTACAGACTTTGCATGCGTGACGACGAAGGACTTGACTCCATGTTATAGTCTTTATTTCTTGTGTGTACTGAAGGTTTTGTGTGTTGGTGAGGATAACAGAATCCTGATCTAAAGTAAGAAATCAAAAATTGTCAATTTACAAGATTATCGTAGCAGCTTCATTTTTTTCCTAGTAAACCGTACTGTTACAGAAAGAAAACGGTGAAGAGAAAGAAAAAAAAAAAGAAAAGAAAGTTTCAGCGGGCTAAGATTCTAAGCACTCAATGTATATCAGTCAGTGACCGGTCAATGACTACTGAACTAGATAAAAAAACCCGGAAGTCTCAAATTTTCTGCAGAAGAGCGGAAACGGATATGTCCCTTCCTCCACCCAGGTCCACAAGCGGAAGTAAGGGGACTGATTCTTTTCGCTGGGTGTCTCACGAGGAGATAGACGTTGACTTTGGCTCAAATAGTTTGGGGTTCGGGTTTGGGTTCTTAATGTCCTAAATATGACGTCAAATTGCATTTAGTGGAGAGGTTCCAGTTCTGGAGCTCTGGGGTGTGTGTAGTACCCCTTCATTGCCATTGCGTTACTAAACGTCCTTGGCATAAATAACCAAGGGTTGACATGCCGTAAAGATGGCGAGGAAGAGTCATGGAAATTTTCTGTTGATTCGGCCAGGTGGGGTGTCAGAAAAAAAAGAGCACATACACTCTGAAAAAAAAAAAAAAATGTCTCCAATTTAAAATATAAAATGCAAAAAAAAAAAATACATGCTGTTACTATATAAAACTTATTTTTTGATTATCTTCACAAATATAAATTAATCTTCATTATTTTTTCTCAAAAAGCAAGTTCTGGTGATAGTGAATGTGTATATATATTTAATTTAGTATTATCTGCGTTATTCGGACTATTGTCCCCATCTTCATTGTTATTTGTACAACGTTTCGGCCGATATGCCCTCCGGCCTTCTTTAGGTATTTCTTCTCCGTACTCGGGAACCTTCTTTCGGAACCTCGGGGGAAATTTCTTTCTTTTCGGAGCAGCTTATGTTAACGGAATGAGAATAGGAACCCCCTTCTATAGTCGGGTTAGGTTCAAGTTCCGTAACTCCCGATTAACAAGAAAGTTCCCGAAAAGAAGGTTCCGAGTCCGAGAAGGTTCCAGAGTCTGAGAAGGTTCCCGAGTCCGACAAGAAATACCTGAAGAAGGCCGGAGGCATATCGGCCGAAACGTTGTACAAATAACAATGAAGATGGGGAAATAGTCTGAATGACGCAGATAATATATCTTCAAGCCTGCATCTCCCAAATCATTCAAAGAAATAATATCTAATTTTGTCGTTAAATGTTTTTATTATGTACTTTCAGCTGGACATACATATTGATCGCCAACATCTGTCAGGCAATGCCATCCTTCATCAATTGTCCGTTTGTGAGCTCGTTCAAGAATTTTCAATCCCGTAAAAAGTGGGGCCCCCCCTGGGGCCAAAATAAAAGAAAATAAAATTTTCCGGAACCCCACCAATCTGGCACTCATAATGATCGGTCGTTTGACTAGTCGACAGGCGCGGTAATAACGGCTCAACTTTAGTACGCAGTAACATAAAAGTTCTCCTGTTGGGAATATGTTGGAAATCAGAGTGTGGTATGGGAAGAGACAGCTATTGCAGTCCGGTTGCCTCTCCTATGTGATTTCATTTTACTGAAGGTTATAGCCTGAAGAAGGCCGGGGGCTATCGGCCGAAACGTTGTACAAATAACAATGAAGATGGGGACAATAGTCCGATATGACGCAGATGATACTAATCTTCAAGCCTCATCTCAAACTTCAAGAAATATATTTAATTCGTCCTTAAGTGTTTTTTTTCGCTAGTTTCATTCCGGACATACATACATAATAATCATACAAACCAACTGCCCTTTTATATGTATTAGAATCGGTTACGAGTGTCGCCTGGGTAGAGGGGGTAGTCTCCAGATCCATTATACTGAATCACAAGCTTGGATCCCTCGTAGGATTACCCATGAAAATCCCTATGTGAAAAAGAACCTTTGCCATTGATCTGCCTTGTTGAGCGTCAAAAAAAAGTACACAGACATTCTGAAAAAAAAATCAGTGTCTCCTTTTTAATATTAAATGCAAAGAATTAATGTGTTACTACATGAATTCAGATTCTATGTGATTTCATATTTATTGACGCTTAGTTTTTTTCTCAAAAGCAGCCGAAATCGATAGTAATGTGCAATAATATTTTACTTTTTCGTTAAATTGTTTTTATTTATGTAGTTTCGTCGGACATCACATCATTGATCAGCAACAATTGTCAGGCGAATGAACATTCCTTGCATTCATGTCCGTTTGTGAGCTGTTCAAGACCTTTTCAATCCTGAAGAGATGCTTTGCATAATTTCAACCAATCTGGCACTCATAAAGATCGGTGTTGACTTTGTCGACAGGCGCGGTATAACGGCACACTTTAGTAACAGCAGTAACATAAAAAGTTCTTCATGCTGGGAATTATGTTGGAAATAGAGTGGTGGCACGGGAAGAGACAGCTATTGCAGTCCGGGTTGCTCTCATGTGATTTCATTTTATTTGACCAGGTCATTAAATGTTTTTATTCTCATAGTTTTCGCCGACGTACATATGTAGCAATAGCATAATCTTTACAGATCACTGGTCGTCCTTACAATGCTATACCCCCCACCAGAACCTTTCCTCTAATGAGCCTCAAATACGACTCATCAAACCAGCAATCCACAAAGTGTGATGCAAATAATGACATAGGAAGGACGTCCTTCACCCGTTGCTATCAGATGATCAGATGATAAAATGTTATGCTTATGAACAAGCATCGTGCTCTCTAAAGACCAGAAGCTGACTTTACAGACTTTGTAAGATTGCACAAGACACATTGTTTGGTTCTGGAGTTTGCATCAGAAATGACCTGTGAGATTTCCTATGATTGCATATGAATCTTAGAAAGGCAGAACTTCGACCACATGTCTGACATTTCCAACCCTCCGTGTTCTCTTCAATTGGACAGGTTGATGTCCCTATATCGAAGCTGACGCATTGGGGTTTTTCATGCTCAATTCTTATCACTCATCAAAACTGATAACAGACGTACAACGACCAACACCCACACCCACACACACACACAACTAGCACACACACACAGAGATAACATACATAAACACAACCTGCCCTGTATATAATATTTACCATCTTCTCACGCACGAGCAGGATGTGACACAACAAGGTTAATTTTTAAGCGAAGTTTCAACCAGATTTGAGTTCATCAGTTTCCTTCTCCTAACCGGTTAGCCTAACCAAGGTAAAAAGAGCCCGGTCTGCCTACTATTTATCCATAGCTGCCTGGAGATTAGGACATACCTTTTCCAAGGGTATTAAGCGTAAGTGAAATGCAATTACCACCTCCAGGAATTTGAACTCGGGGCGACGAGTCTTTCCATGACTTTTAACCATTAACCCACACTTCCACTTGCCCTTTATATATGTAAGATGGTGGGTGCTAATTACAAATAATAATGAGGATGAGTTGTTATTCTCTTTTTTTTTAATCGTAGCGATTAATCTGAACTCTTAACGGTCTGCGATTAGCGCTCCACAAGATCGTTAATATTTTTTTTTAATGCGATTGTTTGATTATTTATCAAGAACTATTTCAGCTACGGCAACGACGAGCACTTTGCACCGTTTATGCCTCCAGGAAGAAGAAGGATTTCTTAACAGGAACTCAATTTCTTGAAACATATCCCGGGGTGCTTTTTAAGGGGAGAAAAAAAATAACAACTACAAACAAACAAAAAAAACCACAAATAAGTTAGCATTAAAAAAATCTTTTTATCTGCATTCTTATTATAACTGAGCCATACATTTTTCCCAGTCATATATTTTTTTGAGATATTGATATTTTTTTTCCCTGGCTTAAAATTTTCGATATTTTCTATGAAGGACAGTTAACCAAAAAGTATATATTTGTATGAATAACTGTTGAGATCTGATCTGAGTGTGTGGTAAATTTGTGTTTTTTCTACGATCACATTTATTTGTTTTTTATTTGTTTTTGTTCCTATATCTTCTCGTTGCCTTTATTTATTTATTTACTTTCTAAATCGAAAGAAATCTGTGATATTTAAGCAAAAGAAGTCATAGCAGTCGTTGTAATAAATTGCATGCTTATAACAGAGTCCAGAAGAAAGTCACTAACTATTGTGTGCTTAAAAATTATAACGACTTTATCTATTCGCTCTCGGCGTAAAGGTTATCGGTCGTAGATAATGGACCAGTTGATTCGGGTTCAAATCCGGCACGACGTTGCTATCCTCGTTCTTATCCTGGCCAGCATTGTGTGGTTGCTCTAAGGGCTGGTTCCCCGAAACACACTACCCATCACACACACACACACACACACACCCACCACATCCTTATATGTTGTATATATATAGTGTAGGAAGCGCGTGGTGTATTGGTTAACAAGTCATGGGAATATGGACTCGTCGCCCCGGGTTCAAATCCTGGCGTGGTAATTACAATTTCACTTCAGCGCTAATACCCTGGGAAAGGTATTGGAATCCTACTCTCTCTCCAGCATGGGTAATAGTGCGGGCAACTGGGCTCTTTAACCTTTGGTTAGGCAACTCGGCGCTGGAAGGAAAACTCTGAATTCAACGTTGAACTCGCTTAAAGAAATTGCACCTTACCGTGTGGCAACATGTCTCTGCAGCAGGAGGTGGTAAATATCTATAGTATAATATATATATATATTATATATATATAATATATATATATATATATATATACACACACATATACATACACACAATTCACACTCACACTTTCACCTCATACACATACTCACACACGCACACATACACACACTCACTCAATACAAACACTCAGTAACGCACAGCACGCACCACGACACACAACACACGCATACACACTCACACACACATACACACTCACACAACACTCAGATACTAACTCCTCTCACATCTCATAACACAACACTCATTCACTCACTCACACTAACATTCACACACTCACACACTCATACACTCACATCAGTTATGCACACACACACCCAACCCACCCTCTTCTCTTACCCCCAATACACACCTAACTCAATACACTCCACTCAGTCACACACACACACCCACAACACCACACACACACACACACACACATTCCCACTAGGCACATTAATTCACACCCTCTTTGGAGAAACACAAGGGTTCCCTGCCTAGAAGTCATCACATACAAAGGGTTTTGCGTTAGTTGTTTTGGCTAGAGCTGTCACAATATTTATCCCAATACATTCAAATGTGAACAGTGTAAGTAATTCTACGATTTTTCATCTATAGAGTCTAGCAATTTTCGTTTTTTTTTTCTTATCTTGTTATAAGTACTATTTGTCTAAGTTTCATATCTGTATATATTAGTATTTTTTGTCTAATTTTTTTATTTTCTATTAAAGTCACACCCCTTCTTCTGTCTCTGTTTACATATTCTTATCAAGGTACCAAGTAATTTCTTGGGGGTTCTAAGTTTTTCCATATCTTGTTATTTAAAGTATCATGTTTTGTTTATTTTTTTATTTTCTATTACAGTCCTCACTTTTGTATGTTTTTACATATTTTTATAATCTCAAGTATTTTTGTCTTGTTTTTTCATTTCTTGTAAAATTAAAGTATATGTTTTCTCATTTTTTTACACATATTGTATATTCAAGTACATATTTTGTCTATGTATTTACATATATTTTCTATTAGCTACATTTTTGTCGAAATTTTTCATATCTTGGTATAATTAAAGTATATGTTTTCTCTATTTTTTTACACATATTGTAATATTCAAGTACTATTTTCTATGTATTTACATATATTTTCTATAAAGTACCATATTCTGTCTATGTTTTATCATATATTTTAATTCCGATACTTTTTGTCGAATTTTTCAATATCTTGTATATTAAAGTATATGTTTCCTCTAATTTTTTACATACATTACTTGTATATTAAGTACATATTTTGTCTAAGTATTTATATTTTTCTATTAAAGTACATATTTTGTCTTGTTTTTACATTATTTATTCAACGTAATATTTGTCGAATTTTTTCATATTTTTGTATATTAAAGTATATGTTTTTCTAATTTTTTATCACTATTGTTATATTCAAGTACATATTTTGTCTAGTATTTACAGGTGATATTTTCTATTAAAGTACATATTTTGTCCTTATGTTTTACATATATTGTATATTACAAGTACAATTTGTCCTATAGTTTTTACATATATTTTTTATTAAAGTAATATTTTGTTTATTTTTACATATATTTCATATTAAGTACATATTTATTCTAAGTTTTACACTATTATTTTATATTCAATACATATTTTGTCTAAGTTTTTCATATTCTGTATATAAGTATATGTTTGTCTAATTTGTTTTAACACATATTGTATATTCAATACAGTATTTTGTCTATATTTATTACATATTTTTATATTCCAAGTACAATATTTTGTCTATGTTTTTTCATTTCTTGTATATCAAATTACCTATTTTAGTTTTAACGTTTTTTAATCATGTATATTAAAGTATAATTTTGATATGTTTTTCTATCTCTATGTATATCAAAGTTAATATTTTATCTAGTTTTCTTATCTTGTCATACTTAAAGTAATTTTTGCCTATGTTTTTCCGATCTTGTTCAAAGCTCAAAAATAATTTTTCTAGGTTTTCATTATCTTTTATATTAAAGACATATATTATATAAGTTTTTTCATAATATTGCATAATGAAAGTACTATTTTTCTGTAGTGTTTTCTAATCTTGTGTATTAAAGTACGTATTTTTTCTACGTTTTTATTATTCTTGTCATATTAAAGTATCTAGTCTTAAGCTTTTTAATATATTGCATATTAAAGTACATATATTGTCTAAGTTTTCATAGCATTGAATTTAAATTACATATTTTTCATGTTTTTTCATATCTTGTAATGAAAGTATGTATATTTCAAACATTTTATTATCTTGTGTGTATCCTAAAGTACATATTTGCTAATGTTTTATGTCTTGTATATTAAATATATTTTTCTCTACGGTTTTATTATCTTGTATATTAAGTACAATTCTGTCTACTGTTTTTGCATATCTTGTATATTAAAGTACATATTTTCTCTACGGTTTTTATTAATCTTGTATATTAAGGTAATATTTTGTCTATGTTTTTCATATCTTGTATATCAAAGTACATATTTTGTTAAGTTTTTCTTCATCATATTGACAATTAAAGTACATATTATTTTTTTGTTTACGTTGTCATATTTAGCAATTTCTCCGCTGTGTAAAGCCATGTATCTCTACTAGTGATCTAATATTTTAATACATATTTGTTGTTTACGGCTGGCTTTTTAGATAATTGAACTATTTTTTTTTTTCAATTGAAAAAAAAAAAGAAAGAAAAAGAAAGAATACTTCATATATCTGGCGGAAGATATGATCTTTTAAATTTAATAAAAAATCAAGAACTAATTTTCCGTGTAAAAAAAATAGTCATTTTTCTGAATGAAGTTGGTGTTCTCGACGCTCTTTTGCTCGAAACATTGTCTCAGATTTATTCCTAAACTAATAAACGGAAGTAACGTTTTTATCAAACGATTTATGACACATCTGATAATTCAATTTCACATATATTTTACTACAATCATAATAACGATATAAAACTGTCACCTTGAACAGTTTCCTTTAAAAATATTTTTTTAAAAAGCTAGGCGATCAATAACTCTGAATCCATTTACTATTTTGAAAAGTGAAAGAATGAATTTTGACATACTTGAATTGGAAAAAACCAAAAAACAAAAAAGAAAAAAAAAACAATATTAAATAAAAGAGAACGGTTATGCCGCAATGATAGACGAGAAGCCCCATTCTTGCGGCCTCATGGTCAGACGAGAGCGTTTGTATTTGTGTAATTAGAGCATCATTCGTAAAAACTAAGAAAGCGCACACGATCGGGTCTCATAAATGGATAAGTGAGGGAAAATTGGATTATTAAAAAGTTATAATTTATATGTGAACTCTTAAAATAGAAAATAATATACTAAATCACAGACACACCACTCACAGACACCACGCACACATACATACAGCTTAAATTCTTAAAACTGTGAGAGTCGTAGGAAATTGAATATATATATATTATATTATATATTATATATATATAATATATATATATTTTTGAAAAATATAGGGACATACTTTTTGAACGCAGCAAAAAAATGTTTAAAATTTTTTTCGAAAGAGAAAAGGAAAGAAAAAAAAAACTAAGGGCCTTTCGACGCTAGGTGCTTTGACAAAAGAAACGACTGGTAGATCGTTTAATTGGGTAAAAAAGAGATAATCAAGGCAAATAAGTGGGGTTAACATGAAGGAGAAAAAAATTTTTTTTTGTAAATACCTCAGGTTATCCCGACTTCAAATCAATAACATCGCTACAAAAAATTAACCAGGGAGGTGCTTAAGAATGTGCTGTGTCTGCGGCAAAACGGCAGTAAATTAGCATGGAGACTGCCTCGAGGACATTGAGGTGGTGGTTAGCTAGCCCTTGTGCAGAAGGAAATTGCTGATCACTGTACGTTTGGTTCTACAAACTATTTAAATTACAAAGGTGGTCGCTGATAGGCAGAATCTTGTGCTTGGGAGAGCCCGGATGTGGTTTTGGGAGAGGCTTCTTATACGCCCTCGGGACGTATTGGTTAATACGGACGTTAGCTCTGTGTTGTCTATGCGAATATAGCTGGCAGCACACCAGCATTGGTTATTTATAATTACATACTTTGTTCAAAGATTGGCAGGACGTTTTATGAGCAGAGCGAAAATGCAGGTATGATGGTAAAAATGTCCGGATTTAAACTGCGTTAAAGAACGTGTTATGGCTAATTTGATCTTTTTTTGCCAGTATCTGACCAACACGTCCCTATCCATAGGCAATCGTAAATAATACGGGACATTTCAGATGGACTAAAACTCTTTGTTGCTTGTGAAATTTTGAAATAGTTTGGCTTAAATCACCTTTGTAACAATCATTGGGTCCCCGTTTGTCGGCAAAGATGTTATTAATTGTTTTGAGTTCGTCTCCTATCTTGCAGTCAGAGAATATCATAAGGGCTCTGAATGTTAAAGCATTTGATCAAGTTATCTTTCTGGATTTGGGGGCGAAACGAATCCACTCAAGTGAGGCCAGTAAAGGTGGCTTACGATAAATACTCGTCACAAAGGACGAGGAACTTTTTTTTCAATAAGAACGTCAAGAAGGGGAGATATTATTTTTTTCTCCTCCTCCATAGTAAACCCCAGGAGGATGGTAGACCATTTAAGACTGTGGCAAAATTTCAGCGGGGGCTTTTTTCCCAAAATCCAAACGGTTTGGGGGAAAAAAAATCGCAAACAACAAAGGTGTGGTCCACGTACCAGTGTAAATAGTAGGTTTGAAACCTTACTGAATACAACGTCTTTTCGAGAAAACCACGAAAATATTCGCCATTAGGGACCAAGGGGACTCCCATCGAGATACCATCGATCTGCTGTACATCCCGTCATTAAGCTGAGGACACTGATTAGTGGCCAGACCCAGATCAACTCATTCGAAAATATTTTCAGGAAAAGTGGTGTGTGTGTGTGGGGGGGGTCAGATGGCTGCGTTACAATAAATCTGCGCAATATGCCAATAGTTTCATCCAACGGTATGTTGGGTAAAATAACGGCGTGACATCAAAGAGACGCATAAACTGGGATTCTCTACAACATGACAGTTGACAATAAGGAAACAAAACTTTTTTTTCTCCTCATGTTACCAGTCCACTATTTCTTGATTTCAATCTCTTTTTTACCGCAATTAGTTTTTAACATCGTGACTTTTAAACCGATTCTACCATGTCGTTTTGCTTTTGACAAAGCAGCCGGCGAAAGGGCCTTAAGTTTCTTTTTCTTTCTTTTTTTGCTGATAAATAAGTAATGGTCCTATTTTTCAAAATATTATACAAATTCCAGGCTGTAGCAAAATTTGTTTATAATATATATATATATATATATATATATATATATTATAATATATATAACTAATATTATAAAGTGCGGGAGCTGAAGGTAAGGTGTGGCGTTTTCCACAGATGCTTGAATATCTCCCTGGTCTAGCGCTAGTGAAAAGGGGATAAGACTCTCTGCTGGTCCGGCTGATACCGAAATAGGCCATCTCCGCTACTTTACCAACTTTTATAACTGACACAGATATAGTAGTATATAAAAAGAATAAAAACCCAGGTTTAATGAGTTTAAGTGGTGAGTTTATTGGCCGACGCTGCAGTGTTTCGATTCTATAATTAGATCATCTTCAGGGCATTTGTGGTTGTGGAAGTTGATAAGAAATTATTACCACATAACTATCGAGAAAAGCGAGTGGTAGTCTTGTCCATTCACATACCTAACAAAATTGGCACAATGTTTCCTTTCGTATACACACACTTACAGCGTCCCATACTCACGCCATAAATAGAATATTTGATGTCATATTTCAAAACCAAAATGCCCTGAAGATGATCTAATCAATAGATCGAAACACTGCAGCGTCGGCCAATAAACTCACCTCTATAACCCATTTAAACTGTGTTTTTTCATTTTTTTTAATATACTACATACGCGTCGGATTCACTTCCTTTCTTCACACACACACACACACTATATATATATATATATATATATATATATTATATATATATATATATATATATATAATATGTGTGTGTGTGTGTTGTGTGTGAAAATAAAATGGAAATTAATCCGACAGTAATGAATAATGAAAAAACAAAAGATGTTTACAACTGAAATAGGCTCATCAGGAGAGAAAGTGTGCAAACCGTTTCGGGGCCAAATCTCTCGACGGTTTAAAAAGCAACACCCGGCATCTCACTAATATGAGGACCCTATTGCATTATAATGTATCTGTGTCAAAGCTGTACGGTGTATTCAAACTTGAATTAATAAATGTGCTGTCTGTATTAAAAATAATTTATTTTTAAAAATAAATTATTTCTTAATACAGACAGCACAATTTTTTTGATTAATTCCAACGTTTGACTAGCAGCGTTCTGTTTTTACTAACGGTCTTTTTTCCCGTCTTATTTTTGTTGATGACCGACCCACGTGCGGTCGATCATTATAATGCAATAGGGTCCTCATATTAGTTGAGGATGGGCCGGGTGTTGCTTTTTAAACCGTCGAGAGATTTGGCCCCGAAACGGTTTGCACACTTTCTCTCCTGATAAGCCTATTTCAATTGTAAACATCTTTTGTTTTTTCATTATATCTTATTCATATATATATTATATATATATATATATAATATATATATATATATATATATATATATATATATATATACAATTTAGCGTATACAAGTGTTTATTTTTGGTGGCTATTTTGTATTAGTTAATTATTTCGTTCTTCGCGACATCGTTCTTTGCTCGAAGCGTTGAACTGACGACCATCAAGTACAACACTTTTCTTTTTTTGGGGAACCAACATTTGAACAGCCACTTGGCCAGCGTGGAAATGAGATATCAGTCGAATCGATTCTAATATCAGATTGTACGACATTCGTTGCCATGTCGGGTTCGCATCAATCTGTCTGATTTGGGGAATGTGACATCATTATGTATTAATTTATTCGAATTATTGTTCTCATTTGGCGTTATTGATGCTATTATAAGCATCAAACACAAACACAACAACACACACACACACACAACTAGCACACACTATATATATATATATATATATATGTGTGTGTGAAGAGAGGAGAGTAAATCCGACGGTATGTAAATAGTCAAGGAAAATTGAAAAAAAAACACAGGTTTAAAATGTGGGTTAAGTGGTGAGTTTATTGACCGACGCTGGGCAGTGTTGTCGATCTATTAAATAGATCATCTTCAGGGAAATAAATCCGACGGTATGTAATATATTCAAGAAAAATTGATGCTGCAATCATTATATATTAATTTATCCGAATTATTGTTCTCGATTTTGGCGATTAGTTGATGCTCATTTAGTAAAAGCATCAGACCACACACCACTCCATCACACACACACACACACGACACAACAGTACACACACACAACACAACACACAACACACATATATATATATATATATATATATATTGTGAGGAGAAGAGAGTAAGTCCGACGGTATGGTTAATATATCAAGAGAAATTGAAAAAAAACAGCAGGTTTAAATGGGTTAAAGTGGTGAGTTTATTGGCCCGAGCCTGCATGTTTCGATCTATTAATAGATCATGCTCAGGGCATAGATAAGAAATTATATATCACAGAAATGATGAGAAAAAGTGAGTGGTAATCCTTCTTATTCAGTCAAAAAAAAAAAAAATTTAAACAGACTGACTAAGAAGGATAGCCGCACTCACTTTTTTTCTTCAATCATTCTGTGAATATATAATTTTCTTATCTATGCCCTGAAGATGATCTATTAATAGATCGAAACACCTGAGCGTTTGCAATAAACTCACCACTAACCCATTTAAACCTGTGTTTTTTTTTCATTTTCTTGATATATATATATATATAATATATAATATATATATATATATATATATATATATATATGAGTAAGGAAAAGGGTGGAATGACAAACGATTACGCAATGCTGTTAGAAGAAGAAACATTTATAATATAATCATAGCTGAATACTGATCATATATTTCGATTTTTAACAAAAATCATCACAGAGCTCAATGTACACTCGCCTAGTAGTTGTTTGGGTCGGAGAGGAAAGTCAAAATCAGTTTACAAAACAAAAACCTTAATACTGCAAAAGAACGAAAAACGTTAGACAATATTCACCACGTGGGCAATTCGCGCCAATATATGTCGGTCATGTCTCATATGTATTTTTTGTCTCCAAATGTAGCGGATTTTGAGATTGTTGGCAACAAGACGAAACAATTTAAACGGAAGGGGAATGGTTATTAAGAATGTGACGGTTGGGAATTCAAAAGACTTTTAGTAAAGGAATTTTTTTTTACCGATTAATTGTTCTCACGATTATTATATATATATATATATATAATATATATATAACTATATATATATATATATATATAATATATATACATACACATGCACACACGCATATATGTGTGTGTGTGTGTCCGGTTTGTTGACTTTTATGTAATCATTACAATACACACACTAACACACACATACACACACATATATGAAGTAAATGGATTCACTACTAATACCCCTGGGAAAGGTATGAATCCTACTCTTCCTCCAGCTATGGGTAAATAGTAGGGCAGACTGGGCTCTTTAACCTTGGTTAGGCAACCGGTCTAGAAGGAAAACTCTGAATTGAACTCCGCTTAAGAAATTGACCTTGTGTCACATTCTGCTCATGCGGAGGGGTGGGTAAATATATATATGAAGTAAATGGAAATTAACCCGACAGTATGAATTTAACATTTTTTTTAGAAAAAACAAATGATGTTAATAGTTTGCTGACAGAATCTGTTTCGACCGTTTTAATAGAGCGGTCTTCATCAAGAGCAAACTATGAAGGAAAGACGGAATAAATAACCGTTAGAAGGAGGTACAAACGAAAAATTCCAACATCGAAAACCAGCGTTCGTTTGTAGCTGAAGTGGACGAACAATCTGTTTGAGATGGCGATCGCCGACAATTTTTTGTGGCCTGACAGGTAGGATTCGAATCACGCACAAAGCACTGCCCTGTCTATAGCTCTACTGATGAGGCCTAATGGGCTGAAATGTACATACAGAGATTGACTTTTTTTTATTTGTTTACGCCTTACATTTAAATCGATATGCACGCCTAATTCATTCAATTATAACTAATTAATTTTCAAATGAGGTATGACTTCAATTAAGCGCATAATCCCCCCCCCACACACACAAAAGAATATATATATGGGTCAGGACCGCCCTCGGTGGCGACATGCTCTCTGTAGCGGACTGTTCATGTCTGAAACCACCCAGGCTTCATATTTTCTACTTAACTCCATCCAATTTGAATTTTCTAACGAACTCTGATTCAAAATTTATGCAACATTACTTACAGAATTCATTGGCTATTCATAAACTATGTAACATACCTCAGCCGCATCATTTTCAAATTCATAACTAGGCATTACTTTTGGAGCAACACTCCTGTGAAAATGATGTGTAATGTCTTGTTGGTAGCTGGTGAAAAAGACAGGCAGTAATGGTGTAGTGTTTTGTAGCTGAAAACATGCTCTATTATACGTTTTCGTGATCCGTGTATATGTTGAAGATGCGTGGAAATAAAAAAAGAAAGTATTATTTTCGGAGCCTCGAGAATATAATAATAATAAGAAGAAGAATAAGAAGAAGAGACTACAGGTGAAAATGGTTAATTGAATGAAAAGAGATAAAGATAGAAACGAAAGAAGAAATAAATGAAAAATAGAAAGAATGAAAAAAAAAAAAAAAAAAACAGAAAGAAAAACAGAAAGAAGGCGCGCAGAAAACAGAAAGATTGACAAAAATAGATAAATGAATAAATAAATAAATGAATAAATAAAGCAGAGACGAGTATTAACGGGGAAAAAAGGTAGAAAATAATTTTAAAGAAAGAAAGAAATGCGGGAAGAAAGAAATACAAACAGAAAAACGGGAAGAATACACGCAGAAACAAGAAAGAAAGAAAGAAAGAAAGAAAGAAAGAAAAACATAAAAGAAAGAAAAAAAAAGGCACATAGAAATAAAAGAAAGAAAGAAAGAAAGAAAGAAAGAAAAGAAGAAATCATGTAGGAACAAGAAAGAAAGAAAGAAAAAAAAGAAAGAAAAAAAGAAAGAAAAAACATAAAAGAAAGAAAAACAAGCACATAGAAATAAAGAAAGAAAGAAAGAAAGAAGTCATGTAGGAACAAGAAAGAAAGAAAGAAAGAAAGAAAGAAGGAAAGAAGTCATGTAGAAGAAAGAAAGAAAGAAAGAAAGAAAGAAGTAATGTAGGAACAAGAAAGAAGAAAGAAAGAAAGAAAGAAAGAAAGAAAGAAGTCATGTAGGAACAAGAAAGAAAGAAAGAAAGAAAGAAAGAAAGAAAGAAAGAAAGAAAGAAGGAAGTCATGTAGAAAGAAAGAAAGAAAGAAAGAAGTAATGTAGGAACAAGAAAGAAAGAAAGAAAGAAAGAAAGAAGTCATGTAGAAAGAAAGAAAGAAAGAAAGAAAGAAAGAAGTCATGTGGGAACAAGAAAGAAAGATAGAAAGAAAGAAAGAAAGAAAAAAAAAGAAGTCACGTAGGAACATGAAAGAAAGAAAGAAAGAAAGAAAGAAGTCACGTAGGAACAAGAAAGAAAGAAAGAAAGAAAGAAAGAAAGAAAGGCAAGAAAAGAGCAAAACAAGAAAAAGGAACGTAAAAATAAGAAAAAAATGACTAAACCAACGAAATAAATAAATAAAGCAGAAACAAGAAAGAAAGGCAAAAAAAAAAAAAGAAAGAAAAAAAAAAAAACAGAAAGAGAAAGTAGAAAATTCGTCGAAAGGAAAAATGATATATTAAAACCAAATAAAAATGGTAGAAAAAACAAAACCTTACAGAAAATGAAAGGGAAATAACGAGAAAGAAAGAGAAAATATTAAAGAAAAGAAGAGAAATTAATTTGATATCCCAAATGAATCACAATATAAAGATGGGAGAAGAAAGAAAAAAAGAATAAGAAAAAAGAAAGAAATATTCGAAATGAGAGCAACAGAAAACATAGAATTCATCTTTACATAAAAGTATTTTCAACTTTGTCCAGCATCATAGATCATTCGGGCAATCATGTCTGTCTTTATCAAACTGCTTCCACGGACACACCAACATCACAAGAAGAAGAAGAAGAAGAAGAAGAAGAAGAAGAAGAAGAAGAGAAGAAGAAGAAGAAACAAAAAGAAGAGGAAGAAGAAGTGAAACAATTAGAAGAAGAAGAAGAAACAGAAGAAGAAGAAGAAGAAGAAGAAGAAGAAGAAGAAGAAGAAGAAGAAGAAGAGAAGAAGAAGAAGAAGAAGAAGAAGAGAAGAAGAAGAAGAAAAAGAAGAAGAAGAAGTGAAAAAGAAGAAGAAGAAGAAGAAGAAGAAGAAGAAGAAGAAGAAGAAGAAGAAGAAGAAGAAGAAGAAGAAGAAGAAGAAGAGAAGAAGAAGAAGAAGAAGTGAAACAAAGAGAAGAAGAAGAAGAAGAAGAAGAAGAAGAAGAAGAAGAGTGAAACAGAAGAGAAGAGAAGAAGAAGAAGAAGAAGAAGAAGAAGAAGAAAAAAAAGAGAAGAAGAAGAAAAAAGAAGAAGAAGTGAAAAGAGAAGAAGAAGAAAGAAGAAGAAAAAGAAGAAGAAGAAGAGAAGAAGAAGAAGAAGAAGAAGAAGTGAAGAGAAGAAGAAGAAAAGAAGAAGAAGAAGAAGAAGAAGAAGAAGAAGAAGAAGAAGAAGAAGAAGAAGAAGAAGAAGTAAAACAACAAGAACAAGAACAAGAAGACACTCTTTTCGTATCACTCACCAAAGAATCGCCCACCCTCATCGTTCTGTTCACTTACACATCGTATGTGTAATTAAACCGGCAACTCATTGTTACAATAAATCACAATGCATTAGCGCCGTTGAACTCTAAGTAGGGACACTAGATAAATACTGTACGTAAACAAAATCCGAATCCGTTGATAGCAAATGACACATAAATCATTTTGCATTGTCGTATCGTTTGACGACGTGTTCTACGTAAATCCACATTAAGAATTTTTCTTCTTTTCTTTTTTGCTTTTTTGTAGTTTGCAAATAAAAATGTGTTAAGCAGCATAGATCATTGTCGGTGTGGACAAATTCAAAATGCGTTATTATTGCTAAATATACATATGTGTGTGTGTGTGTGTGGGGGGTTGTATGCCTGGGTGAGTGTGGGTATTTGTGTCTGTGTTGGAGAGTCTGGATTTACCAACGTAGTTCTTTATTAATACTCCCGATATATATACAATCCACACACACACACACACACACACACACACACACACACATATATATATATATATATATATATAGGGTAAACTATAGACACGTGTTTCGAGGTATCACCTCTCATCAGTATAGTTATACGGTTTTTAGCAGCTGCCTCTGGCTGGGTTCTAGACCCGAACGAACTTACGCTCGCCAAGCCTCTTACCCACACATCCACAGTCAGTCGCCAAGTATTGCAGGCTGTTTAATCGCTATATTTCTAAGGGGAAATGACCTTCACCTAGAGTTCTCAAACTTTTGTAAACAAAGTGAGATTTGGCTGAGCCAAACACGGTGAATCTGCAATTATATATATAAAGATAATCTTTTTATTTATTTACTGATCTATCTAATTAATTTAATATATTTTATTTTATTTTACAACGGAAAAAAAGCTAAGTAAATAAATTCTTCTATTTGACCGTTTTTATTTTGAATTCAAAATAGTTACAATGTAGCAATATTCACCGGAAGTTAACCAGACAAGATTAGATATATATACATAGAAAAATTCAAAACCATTCTCAACAGATATTTCAAAGGTAAGAGATCGATTTTATCTTCTCTAATAATAATATAATATAATAAAATAATTATATTAACTTGATGCTTCAAAGGAGTCTAATAATAGATGAGAAAAATTTCTATCAGGGACCCCACTCTCAAAAAGTGTTTTAATACTTTTGAGAGGGGTCCCTTGGAAAGGATTTTTCATTTATCCCCCTCATTTCATTCATTTTTATTTCATCCATTCATTCATTTTACCATTAATTTTTAACTATATATATATATATATATATATATATATATATATTATATATATATATATATATATCAGTGTGTATGGTTGGCACTATTTTACTTGAAGAAGCGGTGGTAATCTAACGTACAGTGTTATTAGAAGAGTACTCAATATCTGTGATAGAGCGGTAATAGATTTCGTTGCCTGATGACCGCTACACAGCAAGAAATCAATGGTAGCAAAATTGTTCCAATGCAAATAGATATCAACTAAAACATTTATTTATCTCTCTCTCTCTCTCTCTCTCTCTCTCTATATATATATATATATATATATATATATATATATATATATGACTCTTTTCCCTGCTCCTGACGGGGGTCCAGTGTGCTTCGGCCACTGTACAATTATTAGCGTCAATCCCAGGGGGCCATTCCTCAAGGCAATACCTGCCCCTTTGAGGGGAAATGCCGAAGGGATCGACGCAATTTTTGTTCTTTCCCACCCATGAGCTTCGGCTTGTGGGTGGGCCCATGTTAAAACGAGGCCTTGTGCCCAGTCCATACAAGTGGGGTATGTGACAAATAGTCCCTCTCCAATTACCGTTTTCAAATTCCACCCTGACAAATATTGATGTGGACAGTCATCTCGTTGCCCCCAAACCTGCCAATCCTGAACAGCTGATGTGACACACACACATACACACACACACACACACACACATATATATATATATATATATATATATATATATATATTGGGTATATTTGGGTATATTTAAAGCATATATACTGCTATCCCCAACACATATGTACCTACGGACTCATCACTAACCACGCTAACTCTACTCACGTCATTAAAGTAAGTGCTGTTTATTTAGCAAACACTGACCGCCATGTCAAAGGGGTTGTAAAAATCCGATGCAAACACAGAGATCAATGACACACGTGTGTCATTTCAACAACAAATTGAAGCGTTTTCATCTTAAAATATCAACACATCTCGATGTAAAAGTAATTGCATCTATTTTTATATCAGTTATTTTAAACTTTTTTTTATTGAATTAATATGTATTTCAAACATTGTTGGAAGCGTGTTGTGTAATGGTTAGAGTCGTAGGCCCGAGTTCGATTCCTGGACGAAGCTGCCATTCACATAGCGCTAATACCCTTGGGAAAGGTATGAATCCAATTACTCTCCATCCAGTTATGGGTAAATAATAAGACAGACTAATGTCTCTAACCTTGGTTAGTCCCCAGTCTAGGAGAAGGAAAACTCTGAATTTAAACCTGGAAAACTCCGCTGGAGGTGGTCACTGATTGAATAGTAAAAAAAAAGGAAATCAACGGGGCGGCCTAAAGTCGGTATCAGCCAGTCAGCGAGGGAGTCTATTCCCTTTTCAATAGCGCTAGACCAAGGAGATTGTTTTTAGCATCTGAGGTGGAGCGCCACACCTACCATCAGCTCTTTACTTTACCGTACAGATCCCTGTGCTACTCATACGCTGAGTTGGCGGGGACCGGTATCGAACTAGGAACCTTGTGGTTTCTAGCCGAACGCTCTACCGACTGAACTAACCCGGCCCACTGATTGAATAGACTCTGCCCTAATTTCACTAGCTTTTTTTAAAAGCAATTTTATACAAAATGTGTTATTTGCAAAAAAATGTTTGTGTCTGTATTTCTTTCTTTATATAATTCTCTTTGTCTTTCTTTCTTTAGAATTTTTTTTGCGTTTTTTTTTCTTTCTGTGAGTCGCTCCGACCGGCTGTCTCGTCCAAGTAATGGACAAAGCGGGGTGTTGCGTGTCATGGACTGCCCAGCCGCCAGCTGGAGGAGCTCTCAAAGTAGTTTTGACTAACGAGAAGAGAGACCCTTCTGTTTGAATTCAGAGTCTTCTTTCTTCTCGACCGGTTGCTATACCAACGGTGAAGAGCACAGTCTGCTCATAGATGGAGGGATAGTAATTAGATTCGTACCTTTTCCAAGAGTATTAGCACTACATGAAATGCATGCAACCGCATCCAGAATTTGAATTGCATTGCCGTTTCACTTTTTACGACAGTAACCATGAATGGAAGGGTTTTTTTTTCCAGATTACAAGGTGTGTCAAAAAAGAACCAAGTTTAAAGATACATTTACCAAAATAGGAATGAAGAATGAATGGAACTTTTATTTTCAGAATACAAGGTGTGTAAAAAAGAACCAAGTTTAAAGATATATTTACCAAGATAGACATAAAGAATAATTGGAACGTTTTTTTCAGAATACAAGGTGTGTAAAAAAAAAGAACCAAGTTTAAAGATGTATTTACCAAATAGAAATGAAGAATGAATAGAACATTTTTTTTCAGATTTTACACGAGTAAATATGGAGTCGTATGATCTAAAGCAGGGTCACCAAACTACGGCACACGGGACGGATCAGGCCCACAGGCCGGATCAGGCCCGCGCAGACATTTGATCAACCCTCCCGACGGTACTTGAATTTGTTTGTTAAAACGTACGGAATGCGAGACGTTCTGATACCATTTAAATTTAAATATAATGTTAAGATAGAAATGAAGAATGAATGGAACTTTTTTTTTCAGAATATAAGGTGAGTCAAAAAAAATGTGGGACCACCCACAAACCGAAGCTCATGGGTGGCATGTGAAAAAATGCGCTGAACCCGCCCAAGGAGGCGCCTAAGGCACTGGGCAATAAAGCCAGCCCTGCCCCTTTAAATCGAAGGGGCATGTTTGCCTGGGGGATGGCCCCCTGGGATCAACACTATTAACTTGTAAAGATCCAGAGCCGAAGCCACTGGACCCCCGGCGTTGGGGCCGGATCTAATAATTTTCTAACTTACATTCCAATGAAAATCCATTGACTTCAAGAATTTGTGGTCAAACGTATTTTAGATGAGGCTTGATATGTATCATTTAGATTTTTCAAACTCTTGTCCTCATCTTATCGTTACATATAAAAGCACAACGTTTCGGTCGTTGTACTCTCCGGCGTTCTCAGTGTACCTTGTCTATCCGGACATAGCAATAACTCAGCTTGGGAAATCATTTTGAATATTTAAACTGTTGAGCAAACAAGAACTGTTGAGTAAACAAGAACTTATAAAGATCTTATACAAATAATGACATCATTATTTTTGCACGCCTATCAATTCAAGTAGCGTCACGAAAGTGCCATGACCAATAAATATAGATATATTTATTGGCCTTTCTTGGAAATCATTTTGCTAAAATTTGCAATTAAGTCAAAAACTTCAGATTCTGCCTGTAACTTTCCCCTCTCTCTATATATATCTTGATTAACTACTCTTTATAAATGCCGCCCTGTTGGTTGGGGCGTTAGAATGCCCCGACTGCAACTCTGCAGAGGGGTAAGACTCCCCCAATGGGGCCACCTGTTGGCCGTGGGTGGCGACCCGTGATGCTTAAGGATAGAGCCCAGGTGGATGAGCAGTTCATGACATGCAATACTCCACTTTGGCCCTATCTTGGGCTAGACGGGCGGTCGGAGAGGCCCCCTCCGATCAATCGGCTGGTCACGTCAAGCCCTAGCACCTATATGATTTACCCAACTCTATTGCCCTTATGGCGAGCCCCAACCCCTTTTTATCATATGTGTGCTAGAAGGCGGTGGCTGCAGGTCTACATGTCCTGGGAATAACGTTAAACTCTATCTGATGGTAAGGTTCCAGTTTTGGAGGTTTGGGGAATGTGGAGCACCCCTTCATCACCATTGCTCCCTTGTCCACTCTGACGCGGAGTGGTAGTACCTGTTAGGTTCCCATCTATGGGCTAAATAGAAAAATGTATTTATAAAAAAATTGTATTATCCATTAAGAATTGATTTATTTCAAAACTTTATCGCATTAAATGACCCACTGAGGTTGATATGCCGTAAAACAAAACAAACAAACATCCTTATAAATGTTAGTTTCTCTATGAGTGTAAAGAGTGAGATTGAGACGGAGAATGAACTTCCCACTTATTTGTATGTTAATTTTCAGCAGAAGCCAGGAAATTCAAAGCGTAAAATTCCATGACTTTAGTTATTCTCCCGATAATTTTAAATTTTTCAAATATTTACTTAAAAAACAAAACAATTTAGCCTTTTCAAGTATTGGTTCGCATATTGTCTACATCTCTATAGTCCAACAGAGATCAAAACCCGAAAGCTTACCACAGTCTGTCTGTCAAAGGCTTGACTGAAAAGATAAAAAAAATAATGTTGCCCATATGATATCAGGACAACATTCAGGAGTGACTCAACTCTTTGTAAGCATCTCCTGCAATCACGCACCAAACAGCATACAACATGACCAAGAATTGTATACATTCCATCTCATGCTGCTGAGGAAAATTATACAAAGGCGATACATGCCGTCCACTGAAATTAAGACTAGAGGAACATCGAAAATTAGCGGTACGAGGGGAAATAGAAAAGTTTGATTTGGTTTTATTGATTTTAACGGCATATCAACACGCCTGGGGTTATGTCATGCCTAACGGTTAGGAAGTAATATATGTTGTGTATTTATATTTATACTTTTTAGTAATTGGTTTTGACAACGTGTTAGCATCATTGAGGATCATGTTGTACGGTATTAATTAAGTTCATGTCTATATTCTATGGTATAATTTTATTTCCCTCAAAAAGGACAGAATATTCTCTCTCAATCGACCATAAAAAAAGCAGAGAGATCGACAAATACGTTGATCTTGTAGTTGTTGCTCTTGAAACAGTCCCCAAATGCATGGAAAGAAAACCGGAGGAATTGGAGATTGGAGGAAGAATCGAGATCATCCCGACAGCATTTTTCAGACCGGCTAATGAAGTCAGAAGTGTCCTGGAGACGTGCAGTGATTTACTGACACTTAGAGTCCAGTAAGAGACCACCACCTTAAACTGTTGTGAAACAGTTGCAAAAGTGAAATGATAATATCTTAATGATTGTAAAAATATTTAATTTTTAGCTTTTATTGTTTAAATTCAGGTTGGAATAGTTTGTTAGCATATTTGAAAATGTTATTTTTCTTCCCGTTTATTGACATATGGCTGACCATATATGGAAATATAAGGGAAACCATCTACCCTTGTGAGATAGAGTTAAAATAATAGATTGGGTAAACATTGGTGAAGAAGACGTCTTGCGATGCCTACGTGGTGTTAAATACCATATATACCCTTCTGAAATACTGATATATGTATATAATACAATGAGAGAGAGAGAGAGACAGACAGACAGACAGACAGACAGAAACTGTTGAGCAAACAAAGCATTAAATAACTTATAAAGATCTTATACAAATAATGACATCATTATTTTTGCACGTCTATCAATTCAAGTAGCGTCACGAGAAGTGTCATGACCATTAAAAAAATATATATTTATTGACCTTTCTTGGAAATCATTTTGCTAAAATTTGCAATTAAGTAAAAAACTTCAGATTCTGCCTGTAACTTTCCCCTCTCTCTATATATATATATATCTTGATTAACTACTCTTTATAAATGTTAGTTTCTCTATGAGTGTAAAGAGAGAGATTGAAACGGAGATTGACAGACAGACAGACAGACAGAGACTAATAGATCAGAGATGGTAGATCTTACTTGCTTGTTTCATTTCTGCTTGCTGACTGATTCCTGCTATCTTGTCTGACCGCTATTGTTCTTTGGGTTGACTTCTATCTAGGGGTTTCTGCTGAGTGTTGATTTATTTGATAGTTCTTCTTTGGTCTGGGCTGGTCTGTTCTGTCTGTCATTGTTCTTTGGGCTGATTTCTATTCAGGGGCTTCTGCTGGGTGTTGATTTATTTGTAAGTTCCTCTTTGGTCTGGTCTGGCTGTCATTGTTCTTTGGGCTGTCTTCTATTCAGGGGCTTCTGCTGGGTGTTGATTTATTTGTAAGTTCCTCTTTGGTCTGGTCTGGCTGTCATTGTTCTTTGGGCTGTCTTTCTATTCAGGGGCTTCTGCTGAGTTTGATTTATTAGATAGTTCTTCTATGGGCTGGGCTGGGCTGGGCTGGACATTGTCTTAATTATTTAACAAACTACTAGACTTGGTTTTACTTGATCAAGTTTTATTAGCCCATAATGATTATTCCACTGCGGGGATGAGACTGACCCGGGATAGACGACAATCACGTCTCCCCTCCTTCAAAATCGGGTCGAATCTCCTTAACTAACTAAATCATGTCGCGCAATCGCCGCCTCTAAGGTGTCAAAGCTTATTTAACAGTCACCGGTAATTTTCCATGGGAACCCCTTGATTCTAAATCAACAGACTCTAATTCAAATATTCCTAGCTACAGGCCTGTTCACATTTCGTGACTTCTCATGAATTATAACAGCGGGTGCTCTATCGACTGAACTAAACCGGTCACTCTATTTCAAAATACTAGTTAATATTGTGGTTAATATTGATAAACAAAAGCTCCGGTTACTAAGCGACGTTGACTTAATGTCCATATGCTACCCTACACACACACGCGCGCACACTCATGCACACAAACATACACACATACACATACACACACACACACACACACACACACATACATATATATATATATATATATATATATATATATATATATATATATAATACTCATCCCGTTTTGAATAAGATAATTCGTCTAGTGTCAAATCTTGTCAATATATCTTCTTTTTTAAAAACTGTTACAATAAGATATACATAATCTGATGACCGAGAAAAATGCGGCGGAAGTGGCTCACATTCGAAATTGTTGTATAATTTTTTCTTTTTTGCAACGTCAAGGTTTTTGTTTTGAACTCATATGACTTTTGTCTCCGTTCTTAACAACACGGAGTATAAACAAGCTCTGATGACGATTTTCATAAAATCGAAATATTGTTCAATATCAGCGAAGTTATAAAATGTTTTCACTTTAACAGCATTTTGTGGTGTTTTCATATCTTTTTTATATATACTCATGTATATATATATATATATATATATATATATATATATATATATATATATGCGCCAAACCCGGCGCATATGACCCACCTACGACCTCTTCCAACACCTAACACCTATGGCATCCTTAACAGGACTTACTAGCTACACACCCCATCAGAAAGAATAAATAAATAAATAAATAAATAGAACTCCCACTACCAACTTAAACACTCCTACTAACACCAAAAATTGACCACCCCATCCCTATTTACGACCTCCTAACTCTCCAGCATGAATTTGTTCACCGCTGAAGGAAGAACTCAATCCAACGTCCTGAAGAAGGTATAACAAACTAAAACTTTATAACATCGACATCACTACCTACAATAAACATCCATTTTGTACAACATACCGTGTTTGTCTACCGTTCTCCATATATATATCATGTCGCGCTTTTAGTAAAGATATCCATGACAATCTCTCACCAACTATCCCTATCATTCATTACCCTTGGGATGTCCTCTACACAGCATCCAGTATCCACGATGCAATGTAGATCTTTACTGGACGTGTCTATGTGCTGGTTTCCACAGGAGAATCTCGCCCATGAGTTCATCCCTATATATATATATATATATATATATATATATTATATATATATATATACATATATATATATTATAGTGTGTACAGAAATAACCTACTTGAATTTCACCATAAGGATCTTCAGGATTAAATCCACTGAATTAATCAAGAAATACTTACGTATTGAGCACTTTACATTTGTTATAACGCTGACTTATCCGAGTAAAACTTATACTAAGCAAATATTGAGACCAACCCAATATTTTCACCGGTAAGTCATTCCTTTTACACACACACACACATACACACACACACACACACACACATATGTGTGTGTGTGTGTATATATATATATATATTATATATATATATTATATACACACACACACACACACACACACACATATATATATTATATATATATATATATATATGTGTGTGTGTGTATGTGTATGTAAAAACAGTTTGTGAAAAATCCGACAAAATGTAAAAATTTTCCATTTATATTTTCCTGACCGTTGAAATTTCAACGGTCATACATGGTACCAACTGACATTAATCGAAAACTCGATTAATTCAGCGGATGTAACCCTGACGATTCAGGCGATGAAACTCGAGTAGGTTACTTTTATCCATTTTATAAATAAATTTTGCTCTACATTGTATTGAGCACTTTGTATTTGTTTTTTCTCGGTCTTAACCCCTGGATACTGTGCGCTTCCAACGATTGTACTCGTACCCATCGGTAAGCCACTACTCATACATTAACGCATATATATATATATATATATATATATATATATATATAGGTAAGTTTGAATATTGCTTTTCGCTATTACGACTTTTATGAATATACGTATAATTTCACCTATTCCCTAACTCTTTACTAGATAATTGTTTTTGTGTTGATTTCTGTAAATGTAATCCTCTAGTTATTGTTACACCTGTAACTATCCTTATCGTTGTTGTTGTTGTTGTTGTTGCTGTTATTGTTGTTGTTCAATGACTGAAGCATGCATATTATTGTAATTTTATAATTATTGCAATTATATTATTATTTTGTTGTTCTAGTTTTGTTGTGCTTTCATAATTAATATTATCATTATAATCATTACCATCAGAATAATATTACTAATATTACTACTACTACTACTACTTCTACGAATACTATTAAGTATTATTAACACTGCTTATTTCACCACCTCCACCCACACACACATGCAAAATATCTTTCTAGTTTAATGTTGATCATTAACTAGGCTTTTTTTTCAAAAACTTTTATTTGCACATAATCTCTCTCTCTCTCTCTCTCTCTCTCTCTCTCTCTCTCTCTCTCTCTCTCTCTCTCTCTCTCTCTGTTTCATAAAGTCTTCTAACACACACTCTTTTTCTCTTTATGTTAATTTTAAACAAAGTCGAAAAAAATTCTCAAAACAATTAAAATGGCGGACGCTGTCAGCGCTAGGCGGACAAAGATGGCGGTTTCTGGCACTGACTATTGAATAAAATATGATAAAACGAAGCAGTAAGAGTAACAGTGCGCGTGACATAGTTTTAGCAGGAGTGATTAATCGATAACAAAGGAAATTAAAAAACTCAGAGAACAGCAGACGAAATTGTAGATGAATTAATTGAAGGAGATAAATTCTAGAATGTTCAGTAAGGCTTTTTATTTATTTATTTTTTTAATTTTTAATTTTTTAAAAATTTTTGCGAAAATACTATTTTTTAATTTATAAATTAAAAAATATCTAATTTTTGTTTTTGTTTATGTCTTTTAATTTTTATTTGTTTTTATTCTTTTTAAATTAATAGAAACCAGCTGTAGAATGTTCTTTATTTTTAAAAATCATTTTTAATTTTTTCAATTAAAAATATAACATTTATTTGTGTGCGTATTTGTTTTTAGTTTATGTTTTTATTTTTTTATTTTATTTTATTTTTTTTTTCAACTTGAAGGAGATAAATTCTCGAATGTTGAAGTATTTCTTAAAATAATTTTCAAAAATGATTTTTTAAATATTAAATGTATGTTGTGTACATATTATATATATATATATATATATATATATATATATATATATATATATGTTTTTTTTTTCTAATTTTGCTGTTTAGTTGTTTTAAGGAGAAGAATTCTTGAATACCGCGCTATTTTCAAAATCTTTTACATTTTTTAATCGAGAAAAAATTTATTTGCATTTCTTCGTTTATTTGTTTTTGCCACGAGTTAATTTTTTTTTTTTCGCTATTTAATATTTATACACATTCAAATGCTTGGGAAATATGAAGTAAACTCTATGACATGAAAACGAAAAAGTAACATTTAGATAAAATTGTGAAAAATATTTAAAATACTTAAATATGAATCTTTACTTAAATCGATATACTGTTAAAAACAAAACAAAAAAAGCGACGAAAAAGAGAAAAAATAATTAAAATTTTGCTTTGCGATAAAAATGTCCTAAAAAGCGATAAACAAAAACGTAAAATATTGAGGAAAGGAAGGAAAGGAAAAAAAGAAGAAAATAATTTGAAGTTTAAATAAAAGAAAAAAAAGTTTTAAAGGAAGGTGGAAGATGCCATTGACAATAGGGGGGAGGGGGTGAAGGAAATAAATAAAATTGGCAGATGTAGGTGCAGTGAGAAGAAAAGGGAGATAAGTAAGGAAAGATGTGGAAGAGAAAGAGAAGAGAGAAAGAAAAGAAAAAAAAAGAGAAAAAAAAAAGAAAAAGGAAAGTGGAAGGAGAGAAAGAGACAGAAGGAAAGAAAAGAGAAAAAGGAAAGAGGAAAAAAGAAAAAGAGAAAGAAAGAAAGGAAAAAGAGAAAAAAGGAATGGTGGAAGGAAAGAAAGAGAAAGAGGAAAGACAAATAGAGAAAAAACGGAAATAAGGAAAGAGAAAGAGAAAGAAAGAAAAGAAAAAAGTAAAAAGAGAAAAAAAAAGAGAAAAAGGAAAGGTGGAAGGAGAGAAAGAAAAAGAAGGAAAAGAAAAAGAGAAAAAAAGGAAAGATGAAAAAAGAAAAAGAGAAAGAAAGAAAGGAAAAAGAGAAAAAGGAAAGGTGGAAGGAGAGAAAGAAGGAAAAGACAAATAGAGAAATAAAAAGAAATAAGGAAAGAGAAAGAGAAAGAACGAAAAGAAAAAAGGAAAAAGAGAAAAAAAGAAAAAGGAAAGGTGGAAGGAGAGAAAGAGAGAGAAGGAAAAGAAAAAGAGAAAAAAGGAAAGATGAAAAAAGAAAAAGAGAAAGAAAGGAAAAGAGAAAAAAGGAAAGGTGGAAGGAGAGAAAGAAGGAAAAGAAAAATAGAGAAAACAACGGAAATAAGGAAAGAGAACAGAAAGAACAGAAAAAAAAGAAAAAGAGAAAAAAAAGAAAAGGAAAGGCGGAAGGAGAGAAGAAAAAGAGAAAAAGAAGAAAAAGAAAAAGCGATAAAAGCAAAGATGAAAGAAAAAGAGAAAGAAAGAAAGATAAAAGAGAAAAAAGGAAAGGTGGAAGGAAAGAAATAGAAAGAAAGAAAAGAAAAAGAGAAAGAAAAAGGAAATAAGGAAAGAGAAAAGAGAAAGAAAAGAAAAGTGAAAAGAGAAAAAGGAAAGATGAAAAAAGAAAAAGAGACTGATAGAAAAGAGAAAAGAAAAAAAGAAAAAGGAATGGTGGAAGGAGAGAAAGAGAAAGAAGGAAAAGAAAAAGAGAAAGAAAAAAAATAAAAGACGGAAAAAGAGAAAATAGAAAGAAAGAAATAAAAGAGAAAAAGGAAAAATGAAAAAAGGGAAAGAGTAAGAAAGAAAGAAGAAAGAGAAAAAGAAAATATAGGTAAGAGAAAGAGAAAGAAGGAAAGAAAAATAGAGAAAGAAGAAAACGGACAAAGAAAGAAAAGAAAAGAGAAAAGCGAAAAAAAAGGAAAAATGAAAAAAGAAAAGGAGACTGAAAGAAAAGAGAGAAAAAAAAAAGAAAGAAAAAAGAAAACGAGAGAAGAGAAAGAAAATTAAAGAAAAAGAGAACAGAGCAAAAAAGGAAAGATAGGTAAAATAAAAAAGAAAGAAAAAAATGAAAAAGAAAAAAGGAAAGAAGGAAAAAGAGAAAGAGAATTAAAGAAAGGAAAAAAGAGAAGAAGAAAAAAGAAAGAAAAAGAGACAAGAGAAAGAAAGTAAAGAAAAATGAAAAGATCTAAAAGAAAAGATAGGTAAAAGAAAAAAGAAAGAAAACAAAAAGGAAAAAGAAAAAAGGAAAGAAGGAAAAAGAGAAAGAGAAAGAAAGAATGAAAAAAGAGAAAAAAAAGAAAAAGAAAAGAAAAAGAGAAAAGAGCAAAAGAAAAAAGGAAAATGAGAAAGAGAAAGGAAGGAAAAAGAGAAACGAGGAAAAAGAAAAGAACAAAAAAGAGAAAGAAAGAAAGAAGAAAGAAACGAAACAAAAGAGAAAAAAGGAAAAGATGAAAGAAGGAAAAAGAGAAAGAGAATGAAAGAAATGAAAATAAAGAAAAAAGAAAAGAAGGAAAAGAGAAGGAATTGATAGACGATGGAGAAAGAATTTGAAATAAATAAAGAAGAAAGTAAGAATGAAAGGAAATAAAAGGAAAGAAAGACACATATAGTGAGCAAAAAAGAAGACAAAGAAAGAAAGAAAGAATATACAAAAATCAAGAAAGAACGTGAATGTAGGGAATTGGGAGAAAGAAAGAAAAAAAAAAGAAAAAATTAAGAAAAACGAAAGAAAGAAAATTTAAAAAATGAAAAGAAGGAGACAAAGAAAGAAAGGAAGAAAATAAAAATGGTGAAAAAACGTGAAAGTAAGGAGTTAGGGTGATAGAAAGAAAGAAAGAAAGAATGAAAGAAAGAAAAAAGAACGAAGAAAAACGAAGGAAAGAATGAAAAAGAAAGAAAGAAAGAAAGAAAAGGTAGACAAAAAATGAAACAAATAATAGAAAGGAAGAAAGAAAAAAATGAAAGAATGATAGAAAAGGAAAACGAAACGAAAGAAAAAAAAACGAAGAAAAAAAAGAAACAAAGCAATAAACGAAAAAATAAAAGAAAGGAATGAAGAAAGAAAGAAAAATGAAAGTAAGAAAAGAAAGACAAAGTTAGAAATAATGATGACAAGAAGAAAGAAAGAAAAAAGAAAGAAAGGTAAAATTTGTTTATGAAGAAAGAAAGATGAAAAGAATAAAAGGAGGGAAAACGAAAGCAACCAAAGAAAAACGAATTGATGAATGAATTATATTTAAATAAAACAGTAAATAGAGGATAAAAGTGAAGAAGAAAATGAAGGAAAAAATTGAAATATAGAAAAATATCAAAAAAATTGTAAAAAGCTTTTATAAAATTACGAAGGCTGAGAATTGAAGGAAATGGATAAAGTAAAGTAAAATAAAATAAAATAGAAAAAAATAAAAACAATGAAAAATAAGATAAAAAGTAAATTATAAATAAATATAAATAAATAATAAATAATAAAATAATAATAAATATATAATTTTAAAATAAATAAATAAATAATAAAATAAACTTTAAAAAATGTAAAGAAATAGAAAAAAAAAACAGAGAAGAATAATTGAGTTGATGTGGAGGAAGGAAAATATTAAAACGAGGAAGAAAAATAATGAAGTTATAAAAAAAAGCAGATGATAAAAAAATAATAATGAAAAAAAGAAAAAAAGAAGAAAAAGACGAAAGATGCTGTAAAACTACGAAAAAAAAAAAAACAAACAAAAAAACGAGAAGATACAAAATGAAATAAATTGAAGGAATTTGGAAGGAAATAAAACAGAGAGTAGAGGACGAAAGGGACGAAGAAAACGAAGAAAAAAATAGAAATATTGAAAATACAAAAAAAAAAAAAAAAAATGAAAAATAAAAAAGAAGAAGAAAAAGACAACAGATGTCGTAAAACTACGAAGAAAAAGAAAGAAGATTAAAAAATGAAATAAAATGAAGAAAAAATAGAAATATTGAAAATTCCTCCCCCCCCCCCAAAAAAAAAGAATCACGAAGAATTTGAAAATTTAAGGAAAATAATAAGATAAATAGAAATAACAAAACAAATTATAATTAAATGGATGGAAAGGAAGGAAGATATTTAAAATGAGGAAGAAAAATGAAGAATGAGAAATCATCAACTAACTGTTGTTTTGGGGCCCCGCCAAAAAAAGGAAGAAAAGAAAAAAGATAGATAAAAGGAAAGAGAAAGAAAGTAAAGACAAAAGGAAAAAAAGAAGGAAAAATGGAAAAAGAGAAAGAAAGAAAAGAAGAAAAGAAAAAAGGAAAGAAGAAAAAGGGAAAGAAAAATAATAAAATAAAAATGAAATAAAATAGAATTTAAAAAACAAAAAAATAATTGATTGGATGGAAAGGAAGGAAAATATTAAAACGAAAAAGAAAAAGGAAGAATAAAAAATCATCAACTAACGCAGATGATAAAAACAACAAAAATAAACAAATAAAAAATAAAACAAAGAAAGAAGAAAAAAGAAGAAAAAAGACGAAAGATGCCGTGAAACTACGAAGAAAAACGAGAAAAAAATCAAAAGAAAATGAAATAAATTGAAAGAATTTCGAAAGAAATAAGATAGAGACTAGAGGACGAAAGGGAAAAAGAAAATGAAGCAAAAAATGGAAATATTGAAAAATTAAAAAAAAAATCACGAAGACAGAGAATTTAAGGAAAAGAATAAAATAAATAAAAAATAAAAAAGAAATTAAAAAAATAATTAATTGGATGGAAAGGAAGGAAAATATTAAATCGAGAAAGAAAAATACAGAATAAGAAATCACCAAGTAAAAGCAGACGATCAAAAAAATAAATAAATAAATAAAGGAGAAAAAAGACGAAAAAAGACGAAAGATTCCGTGAAACTTAGAAGAAAAATGAGAAGAGATTAAAAGAAAATGAGATGAATTAAAAAAAAATTAATGAGACGAATATGAAAAAAAAAAAAAAATGGCCGACAAAAGTTAAATCAGCAAAAACAAAAAACAAAAAAAAAAAAAGAAAAAAAAAATAATTAAAAAACGAAAGAAAGAACGGGAGACGAAAATACAGACAGGCAGGAAAGAAGGAAGGAACGAGCCAAAAAAACAAAGATGGAAGGAAGGAAAGCTGGAAATATAAAACGCAAAATGTCGATATAAATTAATCAACAATTTAAATATGTACTAAATAGCAACTCAAAAAAGCGTATAAAATATTTTCTAATGAAGCGAGAGTTGCCTACAAATATTTCTAATAGAAAAAGAAAAAAAACAAAACAAACTAGCATCATCATCATCATTATTACCATAATCAATACCAATTCCTATCAAAGGCAATAAACGCATTGAAAAGAAAAAAAAAAGCAACGGTAATAATTTCGCAATAGCGAGCATGCCAAGGTGGTAACATCGGTAGCTAGTTTAAAAATCGAGTTGGTAGAGCACCAGCCAAGAAATTGCAAGGTTCCTGATTCAATTAAATAGCACCGATTAGCCAATCTGGTCTGTGCGGTAAAGTGGGGAGCTGACGGTAAGTGTGGCGCTCTACCTCAGCAAAAATAATCTTCCTAGTCTAGCACTGACAAAAAGGAGATATACTCCATTGATATCCGGCTGATACCGACTATAAGCTACTCCGCCAAGTTTTGGTTTGGTTTGGTTTGTTTTACGGCATATCAACCTCAGTGGGTCATTTAATGCCGATAAAGTTTTGAAATAACATTAATTCTTAATGGATACTCAATTTTGTTTATAAACTCATGTTTTTCTATTTAACCCACAGATGGGACCCTAACAGGTACTACCACTCCGGGTCAGCATGGACCAGGGAGCAATGTGATGAAGGGGTGCTCCACATTCCCCAAACTCCAGAACTGGAACCTCACCATCAAATAGAGTTTAACGTCATTCCAAGGACATGAAGACCCTCAGCCACTGCCTTCTAGCACCCATATGATAAAAAGGGGTTGGGGTTTGCCATAAGGGCAATAGGGTTGGGGCAATCATATAGGCGCTAGGGCTTGACGTGGCCAGCCGATTGATCGGAGGGGCCTCTCCGACCGTCCGTCTAGCCTAAGTAGGGATCTAAGTGGAGTAGTGCATGTCATGGACTGCTCATCCCCTAGGATTCCATTCTTAAGCATCACGGGTCGCCACCGACGGCCAACAGGTGGCCCATTGAGGGAATATTTCCCCTCTGCAGAGGTGCAGTTGGTGTATTCTAACGCCCCACGACAGGGTGGCCGCCAAGTTAACTTACTTTTATTACAAATGTTTAAGTGCGTCACGAAAATGGTTGATTGTTTTTGTTTTACGGCATATCAACCCTTTTCGGGTCATTTAATGCCGAATCAAATCATTTTGATAAACAAAGAACCCAGATTGCTTACATCACCCCCTGTTGCTTAAATGGTCACCCAATTATGTATTGAACAGGCTCATCGGTTCTTTCAGCATGACTTGACCGTAACAGCATAAATCCTTATGAATCTAATATGGTCAAGAAATGGGGGTTCAGTTTGTAACTTCGTTTTAATACCAAAATGACCCTTCACTTTACCTATAGTAACGCAAATGGCTAAAAACAGTTGAGTATCTGATTTGGGTTGGTTTATCTGTTGAACAGGTTGGTTGGTTGTTTTACGGCATATCAACCCTTTTGGGGTTATTTAATGTCAAATCAAGTCATTTTGATAATTACAGGATTCAGGTTGATTACAGTACATGCTGTTATCACTATCCGAGTCAACAAGGAGGCCTACATCGAGTAAAACCCGACTGACTTTTCCTCAACCCGATTCGTTAACCTCTCGGCCATTTAACAGCTGCCGTTAAGGGGGTGGTGTTTAAACTATTAAATACATACATTTGTCTATATATTCTACGATCACCAGAGAGATCCTGTCTGTAAATAACAGACGAACATTGGTTTATGCAGTGAAAATTAATTTAAGTCAACCCTAGAGAGCTCTACCGGTTTTTGGGAGCATATGATACACACACACACACACACACAACACACACATATATATATATTCTTTGTTGGGGTAACAAGTTTCTCGGTACAAGCTGATTCTAGGCTGGTCCTATTCTCTATCAGTAGTTTGTTGTTGTCTGAATAAAAAAAAAGTGGTCTGACGAAGCTCGGTGAGTCCCAGATACCCACGAATGGAAATGGTCGATAATCACGATGCCCATGGTATTAAAGGCCTTTTTATTCACGAATATATATATATATATATATATATATATATATATATATATATATATATAACATTGTCATACGAGTTGTTACGTATAACCCTTTCTCGTAAAAGTGTAGGTTATTATATATATATATATATATATATATATGTATATATATATATATATATATATATATATATATGTATGTATTATATGCTCCCAACAATTAAGTTTAAGTTATGCTTAAGAGTGCTTGCCTTTGTCAAGGTTTATACTGCTAGGTGACAAAAAAGATAAAAAGATTTGGAACAGAGGGGGTATGATTGAAAAATAGAACAATTTTGAAACTAACTCTTCCATCATTTTCCATTACTCCCGTCTTTCATTGGTAAATTTTCCTAATTTAACTATTTAGTTAAAATAGGAAGTAAAGAACAATATTACAGTTATTTCTTCTTGTTAATGGATTTCTTTTAAGATTCATCCCCTAGATTTTTGATCATATTCATTAAGATAAAACCAAACAATTAGAAATCAATAATACTAAGCATATATTCATTAAAATCAAATTTTTAAGATCAATATGCAAATTAGCCTTCCCATTCACACTGTAAACCGCTATTTTGTTGTATATATAAATACAACTGCATGTTATTAGCATGTAGATATGGTCAACAGTCTTAATGATGTAAAACAATTTTGTTAATAATTGAGGTTTGAATAAAAATAAAATCATGGAGAATGTGATGTAAATAACAAAGGGAATTATGACTTGTATAGTAATATAGTTTCGGTTACAGACAGGCAAACCCACAATCTCCATTATAATAAGATATATATATATATATATATATAATATATATATATATTATATTATAATATATATATATATATATATATATATATATATATATATATATATAATGTCGTTCTGGTTCCAACGGGAGAAAATGTAATATTTTATAAAAAAAAAAAAAGGTCCGCAAAATGTATCGTTCTCAGAAAAAATGTTTTATTCTTTTTATTTCACATACGCAACACGTGTTTCAGATATTCTGGTATCTTCTTCAGCCTTTGATCAATACATATATTGATATACATATATATATACACATATACACACACACACACATATATATTATATATATATATATATATATATATATATATATATATATATAGGTTATGCGTGTTTCTGTAATTTTTCTGTTATGGTTGTTTAATAACGGTTGAACGCTACGTTATTCTTTTCAATATTTGTGTGCGATTTGCGCGTGACCTGCATGTGACCTGCGCGCAAAAATTGAGAAAAAAAAATGATGATGTAACGTTCCACAATCTTTGCGTGCAAGTCGCTTAGTAATAAATCTATTAATTTATTAACTGAGCTTTCATTATTCTTTTAATAGGTATAGTTCATCCGATGTTAGTAAAGTTTTTGTCGTTGTTGTGTGTGTATATGTATGTGCGCATGTGTGTGTTAGGTTAGGTTTAGTTTAGTTGTGTGTTTGTGTATATGTCTTAGTACGTTCCTATGTATGTGCGTCTTTTTTGTATATACATGTATACGCACACACATACATATATTTCATATTATATAATTTGTATATTTTGTTTTGTGGTTTTACATGTTTGTGAAGTAAAGTTGTTTTTATAGTTTGTGTGTTTTGGTGTACTTATTTGTGTTCCTACATATTGTTTTACACATACATATATGTACACACACACACACACACACATACATACACACACACACACACACAATATATATATATTATATATATATATATATATATGATGTGAAGTTAAGAGAAGGAAATGAATCCGACGGTATGAGTATAGATAAAAGGATATGAAAACAACACAATATGCTGTTAAAATGAAAACATTTGATATCATATTCATAGCTACTATAAAAAACAAAGCTCTGAATATCATATTCATTGCTATTATAAAAACAAGCTCTGAAGATGATTTTTATAAATCGAATATTTGTTCAATATTTAGCTTGTGAATAAGATATAAAATGTTCCCTTTATCTCTCTCTTACAGTCATAGTTGTGTTGTTTTCATATCCTTTATCTATTACTCATTACATATCGGTTCATTCCTTTCTCTTAAACTTATATATATATATATATATATTATATACTATAATATATATATATATATATAATACAAAAGTCCAGAGAAGAAATCTTCCTTAACCGACATAGGAGTTTTTTTAAAACAACCTGGTCGCATTTGAGAGCTCAATGTTGTGCTCTTAATGTTAGCAGTCCACAGAGCAAATATATAAGTAAGAAATAACAAAAGACTTAGAGAATTTAGCTTTATAAGTCTATTTCAGGGAGGTATAGACTATAATTGCTAAATCTCTAAGTCTTTTGTTATTTCTTACTTATATACTATATATATATATATATATATATATATATAATATATATATATATATGAATATATATATATTTTAGGTGCAGTTTTATGTGAATTTTGAGGCCTGATAACCCCCCTGAGATGGGCAAAAATGGCCAAATTTCGTGTGCAAATAAAGTGCCAAAACTTAATATGATTTCGATAGAGTTGATGAGGAGTATCACATAGTAAAAGTTGCTCTAACATTGTATTGAGCTCTTTTGTATTTGTTTTTCACGGTCTTAACCCCTGCGATTTCTGTACCACACTCCGTAAGCCACTACTTATACATATATAATATATAGCAAATAACAAGGTTAATTTCGCATGAGTTCTTCGGTGCTGTACCAGGCGGAAACAGTATAGTGGTTAACTATTCCTGCCTAGAGGTCACGGTTTCGATTCCTGGTCCGGAGGGAATCGTTTAGTATATATCGCCTGAGAGAACTTAATAAAGTTGAAACAGTCTGTACGATATTCTACACACCGAAGTGATTTCTTTGCGGGATTCCACTGTCATTATTATTATCTTCTATAATTATCGAATTTATGCGAGACGCATTGTAGTTGCTTACAAGCAAAATATATTATATATATATATATATATATTTATATATATTATATATATCTTTTGTTATAAATGAGTTGCGTTCAGATGTCCTCTATACCTCCACTTCATGATTGGCAAGTAGAAGAGAAACGTTTTAAGCCTCGCCCCCCCCCCCAAGAAAAACGAAAAAACCCCCTTTTTTTTAAAAAATAGAAACATAACGTGCGGAAACATAAACGAAATATCGACCCAATAGTCCTGGGTCAGTTGTGATAACCATCTGATGCTATGACATTGTTTTACAAATAATCGTCAACAGCCAAACCAACGCAGCCATTAATTCACGCATGCGCCATTACACAAACCCACGCAAGCAGACACTCATATATTTAATTCTTTTTAGAACATTTTAAAATAAAATGCTTTACGATTATTATGTTGTAGTTCTATCTTCCTCTCTTTCTTTCTTTTCTTTCCAATATTATAAAAAAGTGAAAGAAAAGATAAGTGTAAAAAATATAAATAATTATGTTACTAAGTACATAATGTCAGTTAAACTGAAAATAACAAAAAAACAACAACAGCCAACAACAACAACAACAACAAAACCATAAAATAGAGTAAACTGAGATATAATCTCGAAGCAAAAAATTTATAAACAAAGAAAAATGAGTAAAAGTTAGTCTAAAAAATAAATTAAATACAAAATTAAAAAAGCAAACAAACAAAAAAAGAACCTCGAACCCCTTCCCCCCCAAAAAAAAAAATCCAAAAAACAAAAAGCTAAACATAACAAACAACAAACAAACAAACAAATAAAACTGCCCAAATATTTTGCACCACAATCCTTTTCAGTGAATAAACTTGATAATTATATCAGAAGATTTTTAAAAGTCTCAATGGCAAAGATTTTTTAATAAAGAACCATAAACTTCTGTTAAAATGATATCAATAAAGAAACTGGCACGTGTTGTAAATAAACTGAATGATTTTCTTTATTTGTTCACGATAATGATGAGTAATTTTTCCCAACGGATAATTGATTTTTGAAGAAATTTTTCTTTGTAACAGCTTCTTTTATGTTTGTTATTTCTTTTTTGCGAGAATTTAAAAACAAAATGTCAAAATATTACGTTTCTTCCTTCAACGTGATCTAAACAGATCACGGAAACCATTTTGGAAATACACAGTATCGATATTTTTTTTGTTTGTATAACTTAAAAATAACAGTTTCTGATAAATTTGATATTCCTCATAAAAGAGGCCACTTATATTCTACCTCGCATACTCATTATACACATTTATTATATTTGTTGTAGACTAAAGACATTATTTTAATCGGAGATGTATTAGGCATTCATAAAGCATTTATAGGCTACGGCCCAAAGGTCAATATGGCTCTACACACATGACATATATACCAATACATTCATATATATTATAGTTTTCTATATACATAATAAAGAGTGGTCAATATCCGATATCGGTACCATTATAGTTGTGTGCCTACCTTTTTGAATGTGGCCTACAAAATCATGTCTCTCTTATAGAATCTGGCCTATCATAAAAAGCATATTATAAGGTTATGATAATAACTGCTAACCCTAACCCTATTCAGAATTTTAGAATATTTAGAATTAATAAATCTCTGATTTCATGTAATTATGGATAAATTATTTTTAAATTATTCTTAATACTATATACAGGCTTATGACTGAATTGCGATTTCTTGAAATTGAATATATGCGAAAAAATAATTAGTTTCATAAATTGCCTCACTCTTATATCTATAAATATACTTTTACTGACGTAGGAACACATTCAAACTGGGTCGGCCACATATTATATCAGAATCAAAAAAGGTAGGCCACATCTATAACAGAATCAAAAAGGTAGGCCACATACTATAACAGAATTCAAAAAGGTAGGCCACATACATAACAGAATCAAAAAGGTAGGACACATACTATAACAGAATCAAAAAAGTAGCCACATATATAACAGAATCAAAAAGCGTAGGCCACATACTATAACAGAATCAAAAAGGTAGGCCACATACTATAACAAAATCAAAAAGGTAGGCCACATACTATAACAAAATCAAAAAAGTTAGGCCACATACTATAACAGAATCAAAAAGGTAGGCCACATATTATAAACAGAATCAAAAAGGTAGGCCACATACTATACCAGAATCAAAAAGTAGCCACATATATAAACAGAATCAAAAAGGTAGGCACATACTATAACAGAATCAAAAAAGTAGCGCACATACTATAACAGAATCAAAAGGTAGCCACATATTAAAACGGAACCCAAAACGCGGATAGCAAAGGCATGGTCGGCCACAAATTATGGAGGGTCCGATCTCCTAACAAGCTAAAGCGACAGTTCTCCAGGCTGTGGTTGTGTCGGTGTTGCATATACGCTGCACACCTGGACCCTAACTAAAACTCTTGAGAATAAGCTAGATGGGAGCTGCACAAGTATGCTGCGAGCAGTGTTGAACAAGTCATGGAAACAGCACCCCACAAGGAAACAGCTGTACGGTCACCTGCCCCCCCATCTCACAAACTATTTGAGTGAGACGGACAAGGCACGCAGGACACTTCTGGAGAAGTAAGGATGAACTCATAAAGCGACGTTCTACTTTATGGAAGCCAACACATGGTAATGCAAGTGTGGGGCGCCCAGCAAGGACCTACATGACCAGCTATGTGAAGATGCTGGCTGTTCCGCAGAGGAGCTTCCAGGTGCAATGAATGATAGGGGGGGTTGCGCGTAAAAGATTGTTGTCGATACCCGTGCTACATGCGCGACATGATGATGATGATGATGATGATGATGATGAAAGTCGGGAGAGCATCCATCTGGGGAAACAAGGTTTCTGGTTCGATATCAAACGAATCCAACAACAACAAACACACCAAAATTTTACTCATAGAATAAACGAAGTAACCAGATATTTAATTTCGCCAACAAAAAATGTTATACGTTGGTCACACCTGTACAAAATTTCATCTTCCTCTGGGTTGAATTCTCTTTTTTCTGGGCTGGCTGTCTGCCTCATTTCTTGTTGAAAATAATTAATATATTTGTTTTCGTATTCTTTATTTAAAAAAAAACCCACTACCCAAAAGGGTTTTAACCACGTTATGAATCAATGTGGTCAAGAAATGGGGGTCAGTTTGCAACTTCGTTATAATACCAAAATGACCCCTCACTTTACTGTATAGTAACGCAAATGTCTAAAAAACAGTTGAAGTATCTGATTTGGGTGGTTTAGAAGTCAGCATCTCAGGAGCGAAATACCCCTACATCTGCTCCTTCTGACTAACGGCCGAAATTAGTTAACTAAACCCAAATATCCGTTCTCCCGCCTTCCCGTTGGCGGAAGTCGAGGGTCAAGTAAATGTCATTATTCTATAACGACTAACGTAACTTTCCATTTACCTCCCGTTATTTGTGAATTTTAACTACAATTACATACATAATTCGTAGGCTACCCACGAATTATGTAACAGTATTTACTTTTTATTGCTGACGTTGCATTTATCTATTTCATTTACTTTATTTAGTTTTTTTGAAGCAAACAACTGGACTCGAGGAATATCAAATTTGGGAAGTACTCTATAAGATTTTTAAAAATTTTTCTATTAATCAAACATATGCTCCAAATAATGTTCATAATAAAGAAAAATTTCAAATTTCCTTCTAATTTTGAATGTTTTTTTGAAGGACTTTTTGTAATATGATATCTAATTAAGCAAAAATGAGGAAACCAAAAAATTTTAAATGATTATTTAAAAAAAAATGAAGAAACGACAGAACAATTTTTTTATGAAGAAAGTTCATTAAAAATTATATTCTTATTAAAAAAAATAATTTCAGTAAACAAAAAAAACAACAAAACAAACTCCCTCCCCCCAAAAAAAAACCAAAAACACTTTTTATAAAAATATCTGCATTTCTTGAAGTAAAAGTAAAAATATGCCGAAAATTGTCTTAATGCAGGAATAGCACGCAAGAGATGATATCATTAGATTGCATATAAAAACATATTTCATTACATTCTGATGATACTAGTGCAGAATAGCGCGCATGAGATAATATCATTAGATTATGTATAAAAAAGCATATATATTTCATTATATTCTAATGGTACTAATGCAGAATAGCGCGCATGAGATGATATCATTAATTATGTATAAAAAGCATTATATTTCATTATATTCTAATGGTACTAATGCAGAATAGCGCGCATGAGATAATATCATTAGATTACATAATGAAAACATTATATTTCATTACATTTTAATGGTATAATGCGCAGAATAGCGCCGCATGAAGATAATATCATTAGATTACGGTATAAAAAGCATTACATTTCATTAAATTCTAATGATACTAATGTAGAAAGTGCGCATGAGAGATATCATTAGATTACTTATAAAAAGCATTAATTTTCATTAATTCTAATGGTACTAGAATAGTGCGCATGAGATAATATCATTAGATATGTATAAAAAAGCATATAATTTCATGTACATTCTAATTAATTACTAAGCTGAATAGCGCGCATGAGATAATATCATTAGATACATATAAAAACATATTTCATTACATTCTGATGATACTAATGCAGAATAGCGCGCATGAGATAATATCATTAGATTACGTATAAAAAGCATTACATTTCACAGAAATTACCCGAAACCTTTGAGACGCTAGGGTTAAGGTTAGGGTAAATGTAGGTTTAATGGTATGGTTAGGAAACTAATCCTAACCATACCATTAGGTTTAGGGTTACTGTTAGGGTTATGCTACTTTTGGATTTTCCGTAATCTAATACGTAAAATGTGATTTCTAATGATATTATCTCTTGCGCGCTTTGTGCATGTGTGTACCAATGTTTTAAACTCGAAAAGTTAAAAAAACAATTGAGGGTTAGGGTAAGTGTTTAGGTTTAGTGTTAGGGTTGAAAGTAGCGCTAGGAGTAGGCTACTTTGAGAGTTTTTATTCTAATTCTATTTATAGCGTAAAATGTGATTCTAATGATATTATCTCTTGCGCGCTTTTGTGCATTTGTACCATTTTTTAACTCGAAAAGTAAAAAAATAATTGAGAATGGTGTAGAGATCATTGTGTAGGAAATGTAGTGAAATATATTCGATGATAGCAGAATGTTTTTTATGTTATGCAAACAAATGGTAATCCTATGAAAATCTGGAAGAGAATCACATCATTATTATTTGTTGCATAACATAAAAACATTCTGCCTATCATCGAATATATTTTCACTACATTTCCTACACATGATCTCTACACCATTCTCAATTATTTTTTTACTTTTCGAAGTTAACAAAATTGGTACAAATGCCACAAAAGCGCGCAAGAGATAATATCATTAGAATCACATTTTACGTATAAATAGGAATTTAGAAATAAAAACTCTCAAAGTAGCCTAACTCTAAGCCTACTTTTCAACCCAACACTAAACCTATACACTTACCCTAACCTCATTGTTTTTTAACTATTTCGAGGTTAAAAACATTGGTACACATGCACAAAAAGCGCGCAAGAGATAATATCATTAGAATCACATTTTACGTATTAGATTACGGGAAAATCCAAAAGTAGCATAACCCTAACAGTAAACCTAAACCTAATGGTATGGTTAGGATTAGTTCCTAACCATACCATTAAACCTACATTTACCCTAACCTTAACCCCTAGCGTCTCAAAGGTTTCGGGTATTTCTGTGAAATGTAATGCTTTTTATACGTAATCTAATAATATTATCTCATGCGCGACTATTCTGCATTAGTATCATCAGAATGTAATGAAATATGTTTTTATATGTATTCTAATTGATATTATCTCATGCGCGCATATTCAGCATTAGTATTATTAGAATGTAATGAAATGTAATGCTTTTTATACATAATCTAATGATATTATCTTCATGCGCACTATTCTAGTACCATTAGAATATAATGAAAATTAATGCTTTTTATAAGTATCTAATGATATCATCTCATGCGCACTATTCTACATTAGTATCATTAGAATTTAATGAAATGTAATGCTTTTATACGTAATCTAATGATATTATCTCATGCGCGCTATTCTGCATTAATACCATTAAAATGTTAATGAAATTATAATGTTTTCATATGTAATCTAATGATATTATCTCATGCGCGCTATTCTGCATTAGTACCATTAGAATATTAATGAAATATAATGGCTTTTTTATACATATCTAATGATATCATCTCATGCGCGCTATTCTGCATTAGTACCATTTAGAATATAATGAAATATAATGCTTTTATACATAATCTAATGATATTATCTCATGCGCGCTATTCTGCACTAGTATCATCAGATGTAATGAAATATGTTTTTATGCAATCTAATGATATTCATCTCTTGCGTGCTATTCTGCATTAAGACAATTTTCGGCATATTTTTACTTTTACTTCAAGAAATGCAGATATTTTTATAAAAAGTGTTTTGTTTTTTTTGGGGGAGGGAGTTGTTTTGTTGTTTTTTTGTTTTACTGAAATTATTTTTTAATTAAGAATATAATTTTTAATGAACTTTTCTTCATAAAAAAATTGTTCTGTCGTTTCTTTCATTTTTTTTTTAATAATCATTAAAATTTTTTGGTTTCCTCATTTTTGCTTAATTAAGATATCATATTACAAAAAAGTCCTTCAAAAAAAACATTCAAAATTAGAAGGAAATTTGAAATTTTTCTTTATTATGAAACATTATTGGAGCATATGTTGTTAATAGAAAAATTTTAAAAATCTTATAGCAGTACTTTCCCAAATTGATATTCCTCGAGATCCAGTTGTTTGCTTCAAAAACTAAAATAAAGTAAATGAAATAGATAAATGCAACGTCAGCATAAAAAGTAAATAACTGTTACATAATTCGTGGGTAGCCTACGAATTATGTATATGTAATTGTAGTTTAAAAATTCAAATAACGGGAGGTAAATGGAAAGTTTACCGTTAGTCGTTATAGATAATGACATTTACTTGACCCCTCGACTTCCGCCAACGGGAAGGCGGGAGAAACGGATATTTGGTTTAGTTAACTAATTTCGCCGTTAGTCAGAAGGAGCAGATGTAGGGGTATTTCGCTCCTGAGATGCTGACTTCTAAACCAACCCAAATCAGATACTTCAACTGTTTTTAGACATTTGCGTTTACTATAATAAAGTGAGGGGTCATTTTTGGTATTATAACGAAGTTGCAAACTGAACCCCCATTTCTTGACCACATTAGATTCATAAACGTGGTTAGAAACCCTTTTGGGTAGTGGGTTTTTTTTTTAAATAAAGAATACGAAAAACAAATATATTAATTATTTCAACAAAGAAATGAGCAGACAGCCAGCCCAGAAGAAAGAAGAATTCAACCAGAGAAGATGAAATTTTGTACAGGTGTGGACCAACGGTATAACATTTTTTGTTGCGAAATATATCTCGGTTACTCGTTCTATTCTATGAGTAAAATTTTGGTGTTGTTTGTTGTTGTTGGGATTGTTTGATATCGAACACGAACTTGTTCCCCAGAATGGATGCCTCTACCGACTTTCATCATCATCATCATCATCATCATCATCATGTCGCGCATGTAGCACGGGTATGCGACAACAATCTTACGCCAACCCTTCCCTATCATTCATTGCACCTGGAAGCTCCTCTGCGGAACAGCCAGCATCTTCACAGCTGGTCAATGTAGGTCCTTGCTGGGTCGCCCCACACTTGCAATTACCATGTGTTGGCTTCCACAGTAGAACGTCGCTTATGAGTTCATCCTTACTTCTCTCAGAAGTGTCCTGCGTGCCTTGTCCGTCTCACTCAAATAGTTTTGTGAGATGGGGGGGGGGCAGGTGACCGTAACAGCTGTTTCCTTGTGGGGTGCTGTTTCCATGACTTGTTCAACACTGCTCGCAGCATACTTGTGCAGCTCCCATCTAGCTTTATTCTCAAGACGTTTAGTTAGGGTCCAGGTGGTGCAGGCCATATTGCAACACCGACACAACCACAGCCCGAAGAACTGTCGCTTTAGCTTGTTAGGGAGATCGGACCTCCATATTTGTGGCGACCTGCCTTGGCTATCCGCGTTTTGGGTCCGTTTTAATATGTGGCCTACCTTTTTGATTCTGTTATAGTATGTGGCCTACTTTTTTGATTCTGTTATAGTATGTGGCCTACCTTTTTGATTCTGTTATAATATGTGGCCTAACTTTTTGATTCTGTATAGTATGTGGCCTACCTTTTTGATTCTGTTATAATATGTGGCCTACCCTTTTGATTCTGTTATAGTATGTGGCCTACTTTTTTGATGTCTGTTATAGTAGTGGCCTACCTTTTTTGATTTTTGTTATAGTATGTGGGCCTACCTTTTTGATTCTGTTATTGATGTGGCCTACCTTTTTGTATTTGTTATAAATGTGGCCTACTTTTTTGATTCTGTTATAGTTATGGTGTCCTACCTTTTTGATTCTGTTTATAGTATGTGGCCTACCTTTTGATTCTTGTATATAGTATGTGGCCTACCTTTTTGATTCTGTTATAGTATGTGGCCTACCTTTTGATTCTGATATAATATGTTGGCCGACCCAGTTTGAATGTGTCCTACGTCAGTAAAAGTATATTTATAGATATAAGTAGTAGGCAATTTATTGAAACTAATTATTTTTTCGCATATATTCAATTTCAAGAAATGCAATTCAGTCATAAGCTGTATATAGTATTTAAGAATAATTAAAATAATTTATCCATAATTTACATGAATCAGAGATTTATTTAATTCTAAAAATATTCTAAAATTCTGAAATAGGGTTAGGGTTAGCAGTTATTATCATAACCTTATAATATGCTTTTTATGATAGGCCAGATTCTATAAAGGAGACATTGTTTTGTATGGCCACATTCAAAAGGTAGGCCACACACTATAATGGTACCGATATGGAATTGACCACTCTTTATTTATGTATATAGAAAACTATATATATATGTAATGTGTGTATATATAGTCATGTGTGTAGAGCCATATTGACCTTTGGCGTCCGTAGCCTATAAATGCTTATAATGCTAATACATCTCCGATTAAAATAATGTCTTTAGCTACAAAAATATAATAAATGTGTATAATGAGTAATGCAGGTAGAATATAAGTGCCTCTTTATGAGGAATATCAAAATTTATCAGAAACTGTATTTTTAAGTTATACAACAAAAAAATATATCGATACTGTGTAATTCCAAAATAGTTGTCCGTGATCTGTTTAGATCACGTTGAAGGAAGAAACGTAAATATTTTTGAAATTTTGTTTTTAAATCTCGCAAAAAAGAAATAACGAACATAAAGAGCTTGGTACAAAGAAAAATTTCATTCAAAAATCAAATTACCAGTTGGGGAAAAATTACTCATCATTATCGTGAAAAATAAGAAAATCATTTCAGTTTATTTACAACACGGCCAGTTTCTTTATTGATATCATTTTTAACAGAAGTTTATGGTTCTTTTATTAAAAATCTTTGCCATTGAGACTTTTAAAAATCTTCTGATATAATTATCAATTTATTCACTGAAAAGATTGTGTGTCAAATATTTGCAGTTTTTATTTGTTGTTTGTTTGTTTGTTTGTTATGTTTAGCTTTTTGTTTTTGGATTTTTTTTTTTTTGGGGGGAAGGGGGTTCGAGGGTTCTTTTTGTTTGTTTGCTTTTTTTATTTGTATTATTTATTTTTTTTAGACTAACTTATTACTCACTTTGTTATAAATTTTTTTTGCTTCGGAGATTATATCTTCAGTTTACTCTTATTTTATGAGTTTGTTGGTTGTTGTTGTTGTTGCTGTTGTTGTTTTTGTTATTTTTTCCAGTTTAATCTGACATTATGTTACTTAGTACATAATTATTTAATTTTTTTACAATTATCTTTTCTTTCACTTTTTATAATATTGGAAAGAAAGAAGAAAGAGAGGAAGATAGGAACTACACATAATAATCGATAAAGCTATTTTATTTTAAAAATTGTTCTTAAAAAGATTAAATATATGAGTGTCTGCTTGCGTGGGTTTGTGTAATGCGCATGCGGAATTATGGCTGCGTTTGGTTTGGCTGTTGACATTATTTGTAAAACAATGTCATAGCATCAAGATGGTTATCAACAAACTGACCAGGACATATTGGGTCGATATTTCGTTATGTTCGCCACGTTATGTTTCTATGTTTTTAAAAAAAAGGGGGTTTTCGTTTTTTTCTTGGGGGGGGGGCGGGCGAGCATTAAAACTTTCTCTTCTACTTGCCAATCATAGGGAGGTATAAGAGGACATCCTGACCAACTCTTTATAACAAAGATATATATATAATATATATATATATATTATATATATATATATTGCTTGAGGCAACTACAATGCGAATATCGCATAAATTCGATAATTATAGAAGATAATATAATGACAAGTGAATCCGCAAGAATCACTCGGGGTGTAGGAATATCGTACAGACTGTTTCAACTTTATTAGTCTCTTCAGCGATATATACTAACGATTCCCCTCCGACAGGAATCGAAACCGTGACCTCTAGCAGGATAGTTAAAAACACTATACTGTTTTCAGCCATGGTACAGCACCGAGAAACTTCATGCGAAATTAACCTTGTTATTGATATATATATATATGTATAAGTAGTGGCTTACCGGATGGGTACAGAATCAGGGGTTAAGACCGTGAAAAAACAAATACAAAGAGCTCAATACAATGTAGAGCAAACTTTTACTATGTTGATACTCCTCATGTCAAACTCTATCAGAAAATCATATTAGTTTTGGCACTTTATTTGCACACTAGAAATTGGCCATTTTTGCCCACTCTCAGGGGGTTATCAGGCCTCAAAAATTCACATAAACTCACCTAAAATATATATATATCATATATATATATATATATATATATTATATATATATATATATATAATATAGTAAGAAAATAACAAAAGACTTAGAGATTTAGCATTATAGTCTATACCTCCCTGAAAAGACTATAAAGCTAATCTCTAAGTCTTTTGTTATTTCTTTACTTATATATTTGCTCTGTGACTCTAACATTAAGCACACATTGAGCTCTCAAACTGCGACAGGTTGTTTTTAAAAAAACTCCTATGTCGTAAGGAAGATTCTTTCTCTGGACTTTTGTATTATATATATTATATATATATATTATATATATATATATATATAATATATATAAGTTAAGAGAAAGGAAATGAACCCGATAGTATGAGTATAGATAAAAGGATATGAAAACACACAATATGCTGTTAAAGGGAAAACATTTTATATCTTATTCACAGCTAATATTGAACAATATTTCGATTTATAAAAACATCTTCAGAGCTTGTTTTTTTATAATAGCAATGAATATGATATTCAGAGCTTTGTTTTTTATAGTAGCTATGAATATGATATCAAAGTTTTCATTTAACAGCATATTGTGTTGTTTCATATCCTTT
>CM042173.1:63945166-63952666 GCA_023376005.1 Doryteuthis pealeii
TTACTATAGGTAAAGTGAAGGTCATTTTGGTATTAAAACGAAGTTACAAACTGAACCCCCATTTCTTGACCATATTAGATTCATAAGGATTTATGCTGTTACGGTCAATTCATGCTGAAAGAACCGATGAGCCTGTTCAATACAAATTTGGAGTGACCATTTATAGCAAACAGGGGTGATGTAAGCAATCTGGGTTCTTTGTTTTATCAAAATGATTTGATTCGGCATTAAATGACCCGAAAAGGGTTGATATGCCGTAAAACAAAAACAATCAACCATTTTCGTGACGCACTTAAACATTTTGTAATAAAAGTAAGTTAACTTGGCGGCCACCTGTCGTGGGGCGTTAGAATACCACCAACTGCACCTCTGCAGAGGGGAAAATATTCCCTCAATGGGGCCACCTTTGTGGCCGTCGGTGGCGACCGTGATGCTAAGAATGGAATCCTAGGGGATGAGCAGTCCATGACATGCACTACTCCACTTAGATCCCTACTTAGGCTAGACGGACGGTCGGAGAGGCCCCCTCCGATCAATCGGCTGGCCACGTCAAGCCCTAGCGCCTATATATTGCCCCAACCCTATTGCCCTTATGGCAAACCCCAACCCCTTTTTTATCATATGGTGCTAGAAGGCAGTGGCTGAGGGTCTTCATGTCCTTGAATGACGTTAAACTCTATTTGATGGTGAGGTTCCAGTTCTGGAGGTTTGGGAATGTGGAGCACCCCTTCATCACCATTGCTCCCTGGTCCATGCTGACCCGGAGTGGTAGTACCTGTTAGGGTCCCATCTGTGGGTTAAAATAGAAAAACATGAGTTTATAAACAAAATTGAGTATCCATTAAGAATTAATGTTATTTTCAAAACTTTATCGGCATTAATGACCCACTGAGGTTTGATATGCCGTTAAACAAACCAAACCAAACCAAAACTTGGCGGGAGTAGCTTATAGTCGTATCAGCCGGATATCAATGGAGTATATCTCCTTTTTGTCAGTGCTAGACCAGGAAGATTATTTTTGCTGAGGTAGAGCGCCACACTTACCGTCAGCTTCCCACTTTACCGCACAGACCAGATTGGCTAATCGGTGCTATTTAATTGAATCAGGAACCTTGCAATTTCTTGGCTGGTGCTCTACCAACTCGATTTTTTAAACTAGCTACCGATGTTACACCTTGGCATGCTCGCTATGCGCAAATTATTACCGTTGCTTTTTTTTTTCTTTCAATGCGTTTATTGCCTTGATAGGAATTGGGTATTGATTATGGTAATAATGATGATGATGATGCTAGTTGTTTTTTTTTTTTTCTTTTCTATTAGAAATATTTGTAGGGCAACTCTCGCTTCATTAGAAAATATTTTATACGCTTTTTTGAGTTGCTATTTAGTACGATATTTAAATTGTTGATTAATTTATATCGACATTTTGCGTTTTATATTTCCAGCTTTCCTTCCTTCCATCTTTGTTTTTTTGGCTCGTTCCTTCCTTCTTTCCTGCCTGTTCTTGTTTCGTCTCCCTTCTTCTTTCGTTTTTTAATTATTTTTTCTTTTTTCTTTTTTTTTTCTTTTTGTTTTCTGCTGATTTAACTTTTGTCGGCCATTTTTTTTTTTTTTCATATTCGTCTGCATTAATTTTTTTTAATTCATCTCATTTTCTTTAATCTCTTCTCATTTTCTTCTAAGTTTCACGGAATCTTTCGTCTTTTTTCTCCTTTATTTATTTATTTATTTTGATCTCGTCTGCTTTACTTGCTGATTTCTTATTCTGTTTTTTCTTTCTCGATTTAATTATTTTCCTTCACCATAATTAATTATTTTTTAATTTCTTTTTTTATTTTATTTCATCTTATTTTATTTTTTTCCTTAAATTCTCTGTCTTCGTTATTTTTTTTTTTTTTAATTTTTCAATATTTCATTTTTTGCTTCATTTTCTTTTTCCCTTTGCGTCCAGTAGTCTCTATCTTATTTCCTTCGAAATTCTTTCAATTTTTATTTTCATTTCTTTGATTTTCTTTCTCGTTTTTTCTTCGTAGTTTCACGGCATCTTTCGTCTTTTTTCTTCTTTTTTCTTCTTTCTTGTTTTTATTTTTTATTTGTTTATTTTTGGTGTTTTATCATCTGCGTTTAGTTGATGATTTTTTATTCTTCCTTTTTTCTTTTTCGTTTTAATATTTTCCTTCCTTTCATCCAATCAATTATTTTTTGTTTTTAAATTCTATTTTATTTCATTTTTATTATTATTTTTCTTTCCCTTTTCTTCTTTCCTTTTCTTTTCTTTCTTTCTTTCTTTCTCTTTTTCCATATTTCCATCTTTTTTTCCCTTTTGTCTTTACTTTCTTTCTCTTTCCTTTTATCTATCTTTTTCTTTTTCTTCCTTTTTTTTGGTGGGCCCAAAACAAACAGTTAGTTGATGATTTCTCATTCTTCATTTTTCTTCCTCATTTTAAATATCTTCCTTCGCTTTCCATCCATTTAATTATAATTTGTTTTGTTATTTCTATTCATCTTATTATTTTCCTTAAATTTCAAATTCTTCGTGACTCTTTTTTTTTTGGGGAGGAGGGAGGGATTTCAATATTTCTATTTTCTTCATTTTATTTCATTTTTTAATCTTTTGTTTTATTTCGTAGTTTTACGGCATCTGTTGTCTTTTTTTCTTTTTCTTCTTTTTTTCTCTTCTTTTTTTTTTTTTGTATTTTCAATATTTCTATTTTTTCTTCATTTTATTTCATTTTTTAATCTTCTTTCTTTTTCTTCGTAGTTTACGACATCTGTTGTCTTTTTCTTCTTTTTTTTATTTTTTCATATTTTTTTTTTTTTTGTATTTTCAATATTTCTATTTTTTTCTTCGTTTTCTTTCGTCCCTTTCGTCTCTACTCTCTGTTTTATTTCCTTCCAATTTCTTCAATTTATTTCATTTGTATCTTCTCGTTTTTTTGTTTTGGTTTTTTTTTTCGTAGTTTTACAGCATCTTTCGTCTTTTTTCTTCTTTTTTTCTTTTTTCATTATTATTTTTTATCATCTGCTTTTTTTTATAACTTCATTATTTTCTTCCTCGTTTAATATTTTCCTTCCTCCCCATCAACTCAATTATTTCTTCTCTGTTTTTTTTTCTATTTCTTACATTTTTTTAAGTTTATTTTATTATTTATTATTTATTTTGAAATATTATATATTTATTTATTATTTATCTATTTATTTTATTATTTATTTTATATTTATTTATAATTTACTTTTTATCTTATTTTTCATTGTTTTTATTTTTTTCTATTTTATTTTTATTTTACTTTCTTTACCATTTCCTTCAATTCTCAGCCTTCGTAATTTTATAAAAGCTTTTACAATTTTTCTGATATTTTTCTATATTTCAATTTTTTCCTTCATTTTCTTCTTCACTTTTATCCTCATTTTCTGTTTTATTAAATATTAATTCATTAATTTGTTTTTCTTTGGTTGCTTTCGTTTTCCCTCCTTTTATTCTTTTCATCTTTCTTTCTTCATAAAGAAGATTTTACCCTTTCTTCTTTTTTTTCTTTCTTTCTTCTTGTCATCATTATTTCTAACTTTGTCTTTCTTTTCTTACTTTTGTTTTTCTTTCTTTCTTCATTCCTTTCTTTTATTTTTTTTCGTGTATTTTTTTTGTTGTTCGTTTTCTTTCTTTCGTTTTCCTTTTCTATCATTCTTTCTTTTTTTCTTTCTTCCTTTCTATTATTTGTTTCATTTTTTTGTCTATCTTTTTTCTTCTTTCTTTCTTTCTTTCTTTCTTTTCATTCTTTCCTTCGTTTTTTCTTCGTTCTTTTTCTTCTTTCATTCTTTCTTTCTTTCTTTCTTTCTATCACCCTAACTCCTTACTTCACTTTTTTTTCACCATTTTTGTATTTTCTTCCTTTCTTTCTTCTTTCTTTCTTTCTTTCTTTCTTTCTTTGTCTCCTTCTTTTCAATTGTTTAAAAATTTTCTTTCTTTGTTTTCCTTTCATTTTTTTCTTTTTTCTTCTTTCTTTCTTTCTCCCAATTCCCTACATTCACGTTCTTTCTTGATTTTTGTATATTCTTCTCTTTTCTTTCTTTCTTTCTTTCTTTCTTTGTCTTCTTTTTTGCTCACTATATGTGTCTTTCTTTCTTTTGTTTCCTTTCATTCTTACTTTCTTCCTTGTTTCTTTCTAATTCTTTCTCCATCGTTTACCAAATTCCTTCCTTTTCTTTCTTTTTCTTTCTTTCTCTCCCTCTAATCAATCGTTCATTTTTCTCTTTTTTTCTTTTTTCTTTTATTCTTTCCCTTTATTCCTTCTTTTCGTTTTTCTTTATTTCATTTCTTTCATTCTCTTTTCTCTTTTTCCTTCTTTCATCTTTTCTTTTTCTTTGTTTCCTTCTCTTTTTCTCTTTTTGTTCTTTTTCCTTTTCCTCGTTCTCATTTTTCTTCCATTCTCTTTCTCATTTCCTTTTTTCTTTTGCTCTTTTCTCTTTTCTTTATTTTTCTTTCCTTTTTTTCTCTTTTTTCTTTCTTCTCTTCTCTTTCTCTTTTTCTTTCTTTCCTTTTTTCTTTTTTCTTTTTTTTCTCTTTTACCTAACCTTTTTCTTTTAGATATGTTCCTTTTCTTTACTTTCTTTCTCATTCTCTCTTTTTTTCTTTCTTTTCTCTTTTTTCTCTTTTTTCTTTCTTTCTTTCTTTCCTTTTTCCTTCTCCTTCTTTCCTTTTTTTTTTTCTCATTTTTGTTTTCTTTTTTTTCTTACTATCTTTCCTTTTTGCTCTGTTCTTCTTTTTTCTTACTTTCTTCTCTTCTCTATTTTTCTTTTTTTCTTGCTTTTACTTTTTTTCTCTTTTCTTTCAGTCTCCTTTTCTTTTCCATCTTTCCTTTTTTTCTCTTTTTTCTCTTTTCTTTTCTTTCTTTGTCCTTCTCTTTTCTTATTTCGTTTTCTATTTCTCTATTTCCCTTCTTTTCTTTCTCTTACCATATTTTCTTTTTTCTTTTTCTCTTTCTTTTTTTTCTCTTTCTCTTTTTTTCATCTTTCCTTTTCTCTTTTTCTCATTTTTCATCTTCTCTTTTTTTCTTTCTCTTTCTTTTTTTCTTTCTCTCTCTACTTCCACATTTTCCTTCTCTTTTTTCTTTTCTCTTTTCTTCAGTCTCGTTTTCTTTTTCACTTTCCTTTTTTTATCTTCTTTTTCCTTATTTCTTTTCTCTTTTTTTCTCTGTTCTCTTTCCTATTCCCTTTTTCTTTCTCTATTGTTTCTTTCCTTCTTTTTCTTTACTCTCCTTCCATCCATTTTCTTTAACTCTTTTTCCTTTCTTTCTTTCTCTTTCTTCTTCATCTTCCTTTTTTTCGCTTTTCTTTTTCTTTTTCTTTCTTTCCTTCCACCTTTCCTTTTCTTTTTTTTCTCGTTTTCCTTTTTTCTTTTCTTTCTTTTCTCTTTCTCTTTTTTCACTTTTACTTTTTCTTTTCCTTTCTTTCCTTTCTCTTTCCTTATTTCCGTTGTTTTTCTCATTTTCTTTTCCTCTTCTTTCTCTCCTTCCACCTTTCCTTTTTCTCATTTTCCTTTTCTTTCTTTCTTCCTTTCTTTTTTCAATCTTTCATTGTTTTCTCTTTTTCTTTTCCTTCTGTCTCTTTCTTCTCCTTCCAGGTTCTTTTTCTTTCTATTTTCTCTTTTACTTTTTCTTCTCTTTCTCTCCTTCTCTTTCTCTTTCCACGATCTTTCCTTACTATCTCCCTTTTCTTCTCACTGCACCTACATCTGCCAATTTTTATTTATTTTCCTTCACCCCCTGCCCCCCTATTGTCAATGGCATTCTTCCACCTTCCTTTAAAACTTTTTTTTTTCTTTATTTAAACTTCAAATTATTTTCTTCTGTTTTTCCCTTTCCTTCCCTTTCCTCAATATTTTACGTTTTTGCTTTATCGCTTTTTTAGGACCATTTTTTATCGCAAAGCCAAAATTTTAATTATTTTTTCCTCTTTTTTCGTCTCGCTTTTTTTGTTTTTTTTTTAACAGTATATGCGATTTTAAGTAAAGATTCATATTTAAGTATTTTAAATATTTTTCACAATTTTATCTAATGTTAACTTTTTTCGTTTTCTTCATGTCATAGAGTTACTTTTATTTCCCCAAGCATATTGAATGTTGTATAAATATTAAATAGCGAAAAAAAAAAAATTAACTGCGTGGCAAAAACAAATAAACGAAGAGATGCAAATATAAATTTTTCTCGATTAGAAAATGTAAAAGATTTTGAAAATAGCGCGGATTCAAGAATTCTTACTCCTTTAAAACAACTAAACAGCCAAAAATTAGAAAAAAAAAAAAAAAATATTAATATATAATATATATATTATATATATAATTATATATATATATATATAATGGTATACAACATACATTTAATATTTAAAAAATCATTTTTGAAAATTATTTTAAGGAAATACTTCAAACATTCAGAATTATCTCCTTCAAGTTGAAAAAAAAAAAAATTAAATAAATAAAAAAATTAAAAAATAAAACTAAAAACAAATTTACGCACACCAAATAATGTTATTATTTTTAATTGAAAAAAATTAAAAATTGATTTTTAAAAATAAAGAACATTCTACCAGCTGGTTTCTTTTTAATTTAACAAGAATAAAACAAATAAAAATTTAAAAGACATAAACAAAAACCAAAAATTAGATATTTTAATTTATAAATAAAAATTAAGTTATTTTCGCAAAAAATTTTTTAAAAAAATTAAAAATTAAAAAAAATAAATAAATAAAAAGCCTTACTGAACCATTCTAGAATTTATCGTCTTCAATTAATTCATCTACAATTTCGTTGCCTGTCTCTGAGTTTTATAATTTCCTTGTTATTCGATTTAATCACTCCTGCCTAAAACTATGTCACGCGCCACTGTTACTCTTACTGCTTCGTTTTATCATATTTTATTCATAGTCAGTGCCAGAAAAGAAACCGGCCATCTTTGTCCGCCTAAGCGCTGACAGGCGTCGCCATTTTAATTGTTTGGAGAATTTTTTTATTTCGACTTTGTTTAAAATTAACATAAAGAGAAAAAGAGATGTGTGTTAGAAGACTTATGAAACAGAGGAGAGAGAGAGAGAGAGAGAGGAAGAGAGAGAGAGAGAGAGACAGAGAGAGGAGAGCAGAGAGATTATTGTGCAAATAAAAGTTTTTGAAAAAAAAAAGCCTAGTTAATGATCAACATTAAAACTAGAAAGCATATTGTTGCATGTGTGTGTGGGTGGAGGGGGTGAAAATAAGCAGTGTTAAATAATACTAATAGTTATTCGTAGAAGTAGTAGTAGTAATTCAGTAAATTAGTAATATTTCTGATCGTAATGCATTTATATGCATAATATTAATTATGAAAGCACAACAAAACTAGAACAACAAAATAATAATATAATTTTGCAAGAATTATAAAATTACCAATTAAATGCGATGCTTCAGTCACTTGACAACCAACAAGTACAGCACAACACACAACAACAACAATATGATAAGAGTAGTTACAG
>CM042173.1:63957666-63965166 GCA_023376005.1 Doryteuthis pealeii
GCTAAAATCCACCAGTCGAAACAATTAGTGATTAACATCAAACAATGCCTTAAAGGGGGTTAGGTGTGGGAGGGGATGTTGGAACAATGTGGCAAAAATACGGAAAGAACCGATGATTAAGATAATGGAAGGTGATATTTCGTATCTTTTATCTTTTCTACACTTTATAACGAAGTATCAATCATTTAATTACGCTATTTATCAATCATTACAACCTGTTCCTTCTATCCCCCCACCCCATCCTATCCTTTTTTTTTCTTTCTCTAGACCCCCTCCCCGTAAAGCTCTGCAAGACACAGGGCGTAATATGCCTTACCCTGCCACGCTGACCTATAATCTATTGGTATGGAGTTTTAATTCTGAGTTTTAATTCCCCGAGACCAGCAAACCTACTATTGCTAAAGTGGTCGCCCAATTAAGTATTGAACAGATACTAAACTCCTCCGCCCTGTCGGCTGGGGCGTTAGAATGCACCGACTGCACCTCTGCAGAAAGGTAAGACTTCCCCAATAGGGCCACCTGTTAGCAGTGGGTGGTGACCCGTGATGCTTAAGGCTAGAGCCCAGGTGGATGAGCAGTTCATGACATGCAATACTCCACTTTGGCCCTATCTTGGGCTAGACGGGCGGTCGGAGAGGCCCCCTCCGATCAATCGGCTGGTCACGTCAAACCCTAGCACCTATATGATTTTCCCAACCCTATTGCCCTTATGGCAAGCCCCAACCCCTTTTTATCATATGGGTGCTAGAAGGCGGTGGCTGCGGGTCTACATGTCCTGGGAATGACGTTAAACTCTATCTGATGGTGAGGTTCCAGTTTTGGAGGTTTGGGGAATGTGGAGCACCCCTTCATCACCATTGCTCCCTCGTCCACTCTGACCCGGAGTGGTAGTACCTGTTAGGGTCCCATCTATGGTTTAAATAGAAAAATGTATTTATAAAAAAATTGTATTATCCATTAAGCATTGATTTATTTCAAAACTTTATCGGCATTAAATGACCCACTGAGGTTGATATGCCGTAAAACCAAACCAAATCACCCCATCCTATCCTTTTTTCTTTCTCTAGACCCCCTCCCTATAAAGCTCTGCAAGACACAGGGCGTAATAGGCCTTACCCTGCCACGCTGATCTATAATCTATTGGTAGGGAGTTTTAATTCTGAGTTTTAATTCTCCGAGACCAGCAAACCTACTGTTGCTTAAGTGGTCGCCCAATTAAGTATTGAACAGATACTAAACTCCTATACTATTTGATACGATTCCCGTGACCATTTCAGAGATGTAGCTGAATACATTTTTACAGTAGAGATTATTTGTGGTATAAAGTTTGATCCTCTCTGGAAATAGAAAGATGTAGTATCGGTTTTTATCCTTGTCTGTTGATCTATCCTCAAAGCTGTTGATCTGTCCTCAAGGTAGGAGTTTTATCAGAGTTGATCCTATCTTGAAGTAGAAAGTTGTCTTAGATATCACCCTAAGTATTGAACAGGCTCATCGGTGTTTAACTTCGCGAGCCGGTGCTTTCAGCATGACTTGACCGTAAGAATTGCTATTTGTTTCAGTTTACGGCATATCAACGCTTTTTGGGTCATTTAATACCGAATCAAGTCGTTTTCATAAACAAAGAACCCCGGTTGCTTACAGTAACCCTACTGTTGATAACGTGGTCACCCAATTAAGTATTGAACAGACTAAATAGACTTTCTACTTCCAGACAATATCTGTCTGGAAGTAGAAAGATGTAGTATCGGTTTTTATCCTTGTCTGTTGATCTATTCTCAAAGCTGCTGATCTGTCCTCAAAGTAGGAGTTTTATCAGAGTTGATCCTATCTTGAAGTAGAAAGTTGTCTTAGATATCATCCTTGTCTGTTTTTGAATGGTTAATTCAGTTCCAGCTTTTTTGGTATGGAGTTTGAATTCTGATTTTGAATTCTACGAGACCAGGAACCAATTAAGTATTGAACATATACTAAAAACTCATCCTAATCAGTGAGTAAGTAAAATGGGGCATTAATTTACGACTTGGTTATAATACGAAAATGACCCCTCACTTTATATCCAGGAACACAAATGGCTAAAAACAGTTGATGCATCTTATTTTTATTTATTTGTTGAACAGATTGGTTGTTTTGCTGTGTAGCATATTTGTTACGATTCGTCTGGCCATTGCAGAGCAGTAGTTAAATGCAGTTTTACAGTGGAGATTCTTTGTGGCATAAAGTTTGATTCTTTCTTGAAGTAGAAAAATGTAGTATCAGTTTTAATCCATGTCTATTGATCTGTCCTCAAAGCTGTTGATTTGTCCACAAAGTAGGAGTTGTTTCATAGTTGATCCTGTCTTGACGCAGAAAGTTGTATTAGATATAATCCTTGTCTGTTGATCTGTCCTCAAAGTAGAAAGATGTATCAGTTTTAATCCATGTCTGTTGATCTGTCCTCAAAGTCGAAAGGTGTATCAGATATAATCCTTGTCTATTCATCTTGTTTTATTGTATAAAAAGGTATCCTGATCCTGATAAGTTCAAAAATAAATTATCGTATTTTTCCTTCAATTTCTTCGAAGGTTGTTGGTTTCGTAGAGTTCCTCCTTCAATCAATTCCAAACAAAATATATATATATATATATATATATATATATATATATATATATATATATATATATATATATGATAGTCCAGTGGTTAAGAACCAAGGCCTGATAAAAAATTGGTAGAGTTTCTGTCCCGGCCTAAGTTTAACCACATTGAGACGTGTTAGGTCGAAACAAGGTGCCTATGGATGTCAATATATATATATCATCAATTTGTCAAGAAGTATGGTACAACCACGTATAAAAATCGGATGACCAAGATAGATAGATAGATATGAACAGAATGAGATAGATAGATAGATAGATATGATCAAACACGGATATATATATATATATATATATATATATATATATATATATATATAGTGTGTGGGATTGACACTGTTTCGGCTTTTTACTGGAACGGTATGCCAAAGTGTGTATTATTGGAGAAGTGCTAAATATAATATAGAGCTATTATATAATATAATAATAGATATTTAAAGGTTTTATATATTTAATGACGGAGGAACAGTCACGACCATTGGTTTCATGCATGCGTAACCGCAAACATTCGTCAGGTGACATTAGGACTTAAACCCCAACGTCACCTGACGAATGTTTGCGGTTACGCATGCATGAAACCAATGGTCGTGACTGTTCCTATGTCATTAAATATATAAAACCTTTATATATTTATATATATATATATATATATATAATATATATATATATATGAAGTGGTCAAACGATGTGTTTGAAATGGCGAAGGCCGACAATTTTTATGACTTTAATTAAGCACATAATCTCCCTATATATATATAGCGTTCGGCTAGAAACCACAAGGTTCTTAGTTCGATACCGGTCCCCGCCAACTCAGCGTATGAGTAGCACAGGGATCTGTGCAGTAAAGTAAGGAGCTGATGGTAGGTGTGGCGCTCCACCTCAGATGCTAAAACAATCTCCTTGGTCTAGCGCTATTGAAAAGGGGATAGACTCCCTCGCTGACTGGCTGATACCGACTTTAGGCCGCCCCGTCGACTTTACTTTACTTATATATATATTATATATATATATATATATATATATAGATAGATAGATAGATAGATATGAATGAATAAACTCGGATGTATGTATGTATGTGTGAATATACATATATATATATATATATATGTGAATATATATATGTATATATATATATGTGTGTGTGTGTGTGTGTGAGTGTATGTATGCGTATGTATGTATGTATATATAGATAGATAGACCAACAGACAGACAGACTGACGCATTACTGCAAAAGTGCATAGAGACGCAGGCAGTTGCGTCAGAGAAAAAAATGGAATTAGTCAAATAAGTTCAACTTCCGTTTGTGCGTGTTGATTAAATTATTAAGTGTCTCTTTTCTGATTGTGTTTTTTGTTTTCGCGCCAATGGGACACGTTCAACCTTATCAGGCTGCTTGGATGAAAAAAGAAAAAAAGCCATGTTAATGTTGCAAAGGTGACTGCTAATGATTGAAACCTAGCATGTTCAATAAAATTTGTAAATGTTAAAGAAAATACTAAATTCTTCAAAACGATTTTTTTCATGCAAGGTGGTCAGACAGACAGAAAGATAGATAGATAGATAGATAGATAGATAGAAAGATAGATAGACAGATAGATAGATAGATAAATAGATATATTGGAAGGAAAGAAGGGAAAAATGAATGAACACTGAGATAGTTAGATAGATAGATAAATAAATAAATAGATAGATAAATAGATAGATAAATAGATGAACAGATAGATAGAGAGACAGAAAGATAAATAGATAGATAGAGAGATAGATAGTAAGGAAAGAAGAGGAAAGGAATGAACACTGAGATAGATAATAAATAAATAGATAGATAAATAATAGATAAATAGATGAACAGATAGATAGAGAGACAGAAAGATAAATAGATAGATAGAGAGATAGATAGTAAGGAAAGAAGGAGGAAAGGAATGAACACTGAGATAGATAGATAAATAAATAGATAGATAATAAATAGAATAAATAGATGAACAGATAGATAGAGAGACAGAAAGATAAATAGATAGATAGAGAGATAGATAGTAAGGAAAGAAGGAGGAAAGGAATGAACACTGAGATAGATAGATAGATAGATAGATAGATAGATATATTGGAAGGAAAGAAGGGAAAAATGAATGAACACTGAGATAGATAGATAGATAGATAAATAAATAAATAGATAGATAAATAGATAGATAAATAGATAGATAAATAGATGAACAGATAGATAGAGAGACAGAAAGATAAATAGATAGATAGAGAGATAGATAGTAAGGAAAGAAGGAGGAAAGGAATGAACACTGAGATAGATAGATAGATAGACAGATAGAGGCACATAGAGACAGAAAGATAGATGGATAGATAAATAGATAGATAGATTGATATATTGGAAGGAAAGAAAGAAAGAAGGAATGAACACTGAGATAGATAGATAGATAGAAGAAGAGAGAGAGAGAGACAGAGAGAGAGAGAGAGAGAGAGAGAGAGAGAGAGAGAGAGAGAGGGGGGGTTGGAAGGAAAGAGAAAGAAAGGAATGAACACTGAAATAGATAGATAGATGAACAGACTGATAGATAAATGAACTGACAGACAGACAAATAGAGAGATAGATGGATATATAGATAGATAGATAGGAAGGAAAGAAGGAATATATATATATATATATATATATATATATATATATATATATAATATATATATATACAATCTAAAGATTGAGGGAAGAAATGTCCCTTATGACGTTGTAGATTTTCAATAGTCGTAATTAACAGAGCTCAATGTGTCCTTTTAGAGTTACAGAGCAAAATTATATTAGGAAAAAGTAACATAGAAGATTGAAGTCAAAATAGACTATTTCAGGAATGGCTATTCTTCCGGCCACCATTATCACATGCTTTCAATCTAAACTTTCTTTGATATTTCTTCCTAATATATATATATATTGTATATATATATATATATATATATATATATATATATATATGTGTGTGTGTGTGTGCAAGTTATATATATATATATATATATATATATATAATATATATATTAATGACACGAAAATTATACTAAATTATTCCTTACTTTAGGATTGAATTTTGTTTTAAAAAATCGGTTTTAATTGGTTCTAATTAGTTGTAATTTGCAATTAAGTCAAAAACCTACCACTCTCTTACTTTACTCTGTGTCTATCTCTTTCTTTCTCTCTGTGTATCTCTTGACTACCTCCTCGTTATATAATGTTAGTTTCTCTGGAGAGTAGAGAGAAGAGAGAGAGAGAGAGAGAGAGAGAGAGAGAGAGAGAGAGAGAGAAGAGAGAGAGAGAGAGAGAGAGGTGAGGGGAGAATATGAAATGTATTTCTATGTTAAATTTCACAACCAGCTTAAATGAGTTAAACATTTCTTTTTTAGAAAGCTAAAAAAATGATTTTAAGGGTCCGCCCGTATTTAAAAACATTTTTTTCCCTAATCTCAATTGTCTACCCAGAGCTGAATGATTGACCCAATGGGTCACGTTTTGTGTAATATTATATATATATATATATAATATATATATATATATATATATTATATATATATATATATATATATATATATATAGTTTACAATACATTTTAGAACGGACTCTTAAATGTATTGTAAACTATAAATAAATACAGCTCTTACAGAAGTAATTGAGCACTTTATTATCATTTCTCCAATACTAACAAGGAATTATATATATTATATATATATATATATATATATATATATATATATATATGTGTGTGTAAAAGTATCTAATTGACTGGTATGTCAATCCTATTTGGGATCATCAATATCTCCTGTACATCCACAGTGCATGCTTATGTTGATGACACTTATAGATTTATACATGGATTTTTACAATTCCTTAAGAGAGCTCAATGTATGATGATTAATAAATTAATTAGATACAGACCAATATTTACACTTTGTTGTACGACTCTTTACAATGAAAAGATGGAAGGAGAAGTGGCAACTTTCGACATTGACACAAATTGTTAATTATCAATATCCTTTTTTAATGTGCAAGAACTTTTCTCTAGTTTATTGTTACGTTCGTCTTATGGTGTGGATTTTACAACCGCTCTTAGATACTTTTAACCTATATATATATATATATATATTATATATATATATATATATATATATAATAATTAGACAAAACGTGACCCATTGGGTCAACCATTCAGCTCTGGATAGACAATTGAGATTAGTGAAAAGGGAGTTAGCAAAGCGAATAATTTTTTAGATAGTCTATTATGCCTTCAATCTTCTATGTTACTTTTTCCTAATATAATTTTGATATGTGACTCTAAAAATAAGAGGACACGTTGAGCTCTGTAAATTACAACTATTGAAAAGCTACAACGTCGTAAGGGAGATTTCTTGTCTTGTCAAAAGGGTTGTAAAGTTTGGATCAATTTTTAATCTTTTTTATTATAAAAATCGATCCCCCACTCGGTTTTTAGATTGCATGGTTATCGCACCTGGTGGAGTTTGTAACTTTTTTTTTTGCTTGAAAGTTTGTACCATATCTAAGCTAGGTAAGTAACTATGAAATGACTGCAGACGACAAAACGCTAGTTTTTCGTGCTTCTCTGAAGAGTCTCGCAAAACTCTTGCCAACTTGACTCGGCGCTCTATAAATAAGATTTTGCCTTACTAGACCGGATAATAGAATGAAATAGATCATTCAAGTCTGGTTTGACATGAGGTTTTTTTTTTCGCGCCATATAATTGGCACGTGGACACTTCACGTGATGTAGTGGTTAGCAAGCGAAATTAGCAGACAATTAATAGCGAGTTCGATTCTCACTGGATGTCCCATACTTTTGGGGTTTGTGTCGTAGTTAAGCTT
>CM042173.1:63972666-63974876 GCA_023376005.1 Doryteuthis pealeii
CTGTTTGCATTTCACATAGATCTAATACCCTTGGGAAAGGTATGCATCCAATGATATACAACAATGTGTATGGTTGGCTATACAGCAAGGAACTAAAAGATTTATGGGCCGGGTTAGCTCAGTCGGTAGAGCGTTCGGCTAGAAACCACAAGGTTCCTAATTCGATACCCGCCCTCGCCAACTCAGCGTATGAGTAGCACAGGCTTCTGTGCGGTAAAGTAAGGAGCTGATGGTATGTGTGGCGCTCTACCTCAGATGCTAAAACAATCTCCTTGGTCTAGCACTATTGAAAAGGGGATAGACTCCCTCGCTGACTGGCTGATACCGACTTTAGGCCGCCCCGACGACTTTACTTACTTACTTATATATGAGAAGTAAATACACAAGCGATGTGTTTATGATATGGCTTTTTTTAGCCGTCAATTTTTGGGAGAATATGTACTTAATTGAAGTCGTACCTTATTTTTAAAGTTAATTAATTAATAATTAATCAATTAGGCGGGCATACCTATTTAAATGTAAGGCTAAACAAATCGAGAAAAATCAATCTCTGTATGTACATTTCGGCCTATTAGGCCTCATATTATATATACTAAAAAAATATATGCACCCTCCGGGTGCAAGCATTTAAGTTTTATTGTAATAAAATGTTATGTTAACTTAGAAAGGGTAATGAAACTAAATAAGATGCCGATAAAAAGATTTGAAACAGAGGGGAAACAACTAAAACTTGCTTTTTCTTCACTCCAGTCTTTCATTGCTAAATTTCATAATTTAACTATTTAGGTAAATTAGGAAGTAAAGAATAGAATTACTGTTAATATTGTTAATAGATTTCTTTAAAGATTTATTGGAGAGATTTTTGCTCATATTCATTAAGATAAAATCAAACAATTAGAAATCAATAATACCAAGCATATATTTATTAAAATCACATTTTTATATCAATATGCAAATTAGCCTTCCCGTTCACACTGCACACCGCTATTTTTTGTATATATAAATACAATTGCATGTTATTAGTATGTAGATATGATCAACAGTATTAATAATGTAAAACAATTTTATTAATAATTGAGGTTTAAATATAAATAAAACCATGGAGAATGTGATGTAGATAACTAAGGGAATTGTGACTTGAGTAGTAATATAGTTTCGGTTACAGACAGAAAAACACACAATCTCCATTATAATAAGATATATATTTTTTTCCAATAAATATATATTTTTTTCAATATATATATTTTTTTTTCCAACTCTTCAAGAAACAGAAACAAGAAACCAAGTAAATACCAGTAAACCAATAAACTCCAGTATGTGGCATAGACTTACTATAGTTTTTTTTTAACATTTAAAGTTACTAAGAGCTATTTAATTAGAGTCTTAACACTTGAACCTAACCTACTAAATTACTGGAAAGAAAATTGGGGAACTGATACACAAAACGGTTTAAAAAACAAACCAACAAAATAGTTAGAAACTAGCAGAATTCAAAACAAGTAGGTTTATTTTTTCTCCTTTTGCCTACCATACTTAAGAAAGCAATAAAAGTCGACAGTGTGGTCTAAAGTCGCTATCATTCAGACGGCAAGGGAGTCTATCCCCCTTTTCACTAGTGTTAGACCAAGGAGATTGTTTTTGCGTCTGAGTTGGAGCGCCACATCTACCATCAGCTCCTCACTTTACCGCACAAATCCCTGTGCTACTCATACGCTGATTTGGCGAGGGCCGGTATCGAACTAGGAATCTTGCGATTACTTAGGCAAGTGCTCTACCGACCAAGGCATAGCAGCTATAAGCATAAATATTTTCGTTGGTTGGTTGGTTGGTTGTTTTTAACGGCATGTCAACCCCTGTTGGGTCATTTTATACCAATGACGTTTCTGTTTTATTCATTCTTGGTTGGTACTCAAAAGAATTTTATGAACACATTTGTTTCTATTTAACCCATAGATAGGACTCTAACAGGTACTTCCACTGGGAGCAATGGTGATGAAGGGGGGGGCTTCCACATTTCGCAGACCTCCAGAACAGACATGAAGACCCTCAGCCACTATCTTTTAGTACATGAATGATAAAAGGGCTAGGGGTTGCTATAAAGTCAGTAGGGTTGGGCAATCATATAGGTGCTAGGGCTTGGTCTGACTAGCCGATATACAGAAGTACCATTACGCACATGTAATTTTTGATGGGTTACTGATCTTCTGCTT
>CM042173.1:63974976-63977476 GCA_023376005.1 Doryteuthis pealeii
AAAGAAGAGGATCCTCAGCTAAAAATAATGATCATTCTCTTTTTGTTCTTGTTCTAATTCTTATTCTTGTTCTTGTTCTTGTTCTTGTTCTTGTTCTTGTTCTTGTTCTTGTTCTTGTTCTTGTTCTTCTTGTTCTTCTTCTTCTTCTTCTTCTTATTATTATTATTATTTACTCCTTTTGAGTTTTCACATCAGTGTTAGCTGATGGTCTTTCACTGGAGTCTGAGTGACAGCAAGTCTCCTCAGGTCTCCAGGACTCTTCTGAGTATTCTGACAGATTGTAGCAGTGCAGTGTTCTGAATGGTTTCAATCCTTCCTCTGATATCCAAACTTTCCAAGCCCTTTTCTAATCCTTTTGGGACAGTTCCAAGTGCACCAACTACAATTGGTATCACTTTCACTTTCATGTTCCATAACTTTTTCAGTTCTCTGGCAAGGTCGAGATATTTGTCCATTTTTCCATTTTCCTTTAGCTTCACCCTGTGATCTGCTGGAACTGCAAAATCCACCAGTTGACAAGTTCTTTCTTTTTTGTTTATCAACACTAGGTCTGGTCTTCTTGCTGGGATAAGGTGATCCGTTTTTATTTCAAAGTCCCAGAGAATTTTATGCGTTTCGTTCTCAAGAACAGATTCTGGTTTATTATTATTACTAGCAAATATATGCACCCTCCGGGTGCAAGTATTTAAGTTTTAATGCAATAAAATATTGTATTAAATTAGAAAGGCTAATGAAACTAAATAAGAATGCAGATAAAAAGATTTAAAACAGAGGTAGTATAATCGAAAAATAGAACAACTGAAACTTACTCTTCCATCACTCTCGTCTTTCATTGTTATTTTTTCTAATTTAAGTATTTAGTTAAAAGAGGAAGTAAAGAATAAAATGACAGTTATTTTTTCTTGTTAATGGATTTTATTTAAGATTCATAGAAGAGATTTTTGCTTATATTCATTAAAATAAAACCAAACAGTTAGAAATCAATAATACTAAGCATATATTTATTAAAATTACATTTTTAATATCAATATGCAAATTAGCCTTCCCGTTCACACTGTAAACCGCTATTCTCTTGTATATATAAATATAATTGCATGTTATTTCTATGTAGATATGGCCAACAGTATTAATAATGTGAAACAATTTTATTAATAACTGAGGTTTAAATAAAAATAAAATCATTGGGAATGTGATGTCAATAACTAAGGGAATTGTTACTTGAGTAGCGATATAGTTTCGGTTACAGACAGAAAAACACACAATCTCCATTATAATAAGATTATTATTATTATTATTATTATTATCTAAATATGTTACAAAATTTCAGAAAAATTCAAGGGGACATGCCCGTGATGATTTGACATGGAATTACCCGGTACTATTTAACTAATAACTGGGGTGTCATAGGGTTTATACCTTCCCCATGGGTACTAGAACGACAGTAAACTTATTACCGCGACTGGAGTTCGAACTCGCTTAATAAAATATCACAGTCTAACACGTTAGCCACTACGCTACAGATACTCACCTTCCTTTGAGAAGAACGGTAACAGTACTGTTTAATTCATAGCTGGAGGTTAAGGTATTTTATACCTTTCCCATGGGGGATGAGAGTGTTCATCATACCTTCCCAATGTGTATTAGAACGACAGCAAACTTATTAGCCCGACTGGGGTTCGAACTCGCCTAAAACAATGTCGCAATCTAGCACGCAAGCCACTACGCCACAGGGATTCCCTTCCTTGTAGAAGAACAGTAGTAGTACTATTTAATCCATACGTGGGAGGGATCAGGGGGTTCATGCCTTTCCTAGTCATAAAAAAATGTTGGCCCTTACATTATCATGTGTGTTTATTAGAACATTTAAAAAGGGGATTTTATTGTTTTTGTTAAGTACGTAAGTAAAAAGAAAAAAAAATTAAGGACAGCATTTTTTAGAAAGAAGAAGAAGAAGAAGAAGAAGAAGAAGAAGAAGAAGAAGAAGAAGAAGAAGAAGGGAGTGATGAAGAAGAAGAAGCAATGAGAGATAAAAAGAAGCAAGTAAGAAAGAAAGAATAATAATAATAATATATAATAATAATAATAATAATAAGAAGAAGAAAGAAGAAGAAGAAGAAGAAGAAGAAGGAGGAGGAGAAGAAGAGAAGAGAAGTAGAAAGAAGAAGAAGACGAAGCAATGAGAGATAAAGAAGCAAAAAATAAAGAAAGAAAGGATAGAAGAAGAAGAAGAAGAAGAAGAAGAAGAAGAAGAAGAAGAAGAAGAAGAAGAAGAAGAAGAAGAAGAAGAAGAAGAAGAAGGGAGTGATGAAGAAGAAGAAGCAATGAGAGATAAAAGAAGCAAGTAAGAAAGAAAATAATAATAATAATAATAATAATAATAATAAGAAGAAGAAGAAGAAGAAGAAGAAGAAGAAGGAGAAGAAAGAAGGAGAAGGAGAAGAAGAAGAAGAAGTAGAAGAAGAAGAAGAAGAAGAAGCAATGAGAGATAAAGAAGCAAAAA
>CM042173.1:64014976-64017476 GCA_023376005.1 Doryteuthis pealeii
TTTCATTGGTGCCCTTGGAATTGTCCCCAAGGGTTTGGAAAAGCGACTGGAAGAAGTGAAATCTGAGGAAGAATCGAGGCCATTGAAAGAACTGCATTTTTAAGATAACTTAGAATACTCAGAAGGGTCCTGGAGATGTGAGAAGACTTGCTGTCGCTCAGTCTTTAGGGTAAGACCACCGTTTAAAGCTTGTGTAATAATAATAATAATAATAATAATAATAATAATAATAATAATGGAGATTCGCTTCCGGTTTTTGTCTGTAACAAAAAATACGTCACTGCTTACGTCACATTACCCAAAATCGTCATAACAGAGAATAAATACACTCAAAATTTGAACATGCAACATTAAACAGTCCTCACTGTTTTTTAAAACAAGTTTTAATAAATACATGACTGGTATCATATATCTATATATAGTTTGTTTTATTTAAAAACATATTTAAAGTTTACATTTCAAATTGTTTTATTTTTTAGTCCTTTAATGAATTTGATGATTTTACTTACTTAGGGTACAAACTCGCTGACATTGAATTTTTTACTCCCACCCCCCAGGCAATATGTTTCAAAAATCTATTTTTACATCACACGGAGGGTGTTTTTTTATTTTGTACTACTAATAATAAAATAATATTAATAATAATAATACCTTGCCAGAGAACTAAAAAATTATGGAATATGAAAGTGAAAGTGATACCAATTGTAGTTGGTGCACTTGTAACAGTCCCAAAAGGATTGGAAAAGGGTTTGGAAAGTTTGGATATCAGAGGAAGGATTGAAACCATTCAGAACACTGCACTGCTGCAATCTGCCAGAATACTCAGAAGAGTCCTGGAGACCTGAGAAGACTTGCTGTTACTCAGACTCCAGTGAAATACCAAAACTCAAAAAGAGCAAATAATAATAATAATAATAATAATAATAATAATAGAAAGCTGAAGAGAACTAGTATACAAGGGTGAAGGTTGTACTAATTGTATTTGGGGTCCAGGTAACAGCCATAAAGGAATGGAAAATAGTCTTGAGGAAGTGTAAATCCGAGGAAGAGTCGATTTATATATTCGTTTTCATGACTCGGACGGTGAGAAAAAAAAGGAATTGCCCAATTTGCAAATAAAGAAATTTTAACAAAGAAAAAATACCAAATTGATCGGTTGAAAAGGAAAGCAAATTGCGCAAAAATGACCGGCAAAAACAAAAACATCCGAAAGAGTGGACTAAGCTAATATATATATATATATATATATATATATATATATATATATATATATATAATAATGAAATGAAATTTATTGTGTACAGTGCTCAGGTGCACCACAACTCATCGAAGTCTCATGTCTAGTACACAGAATAATGTATTAGTGTCAGGAACATGAACAGTTTACAGTAGTAATATGCATGTATGTGTGCACGTGTGTGTATATGTGTGTGGAGAGGGGCATCAGGTATATATATATATATATATATATATATATATATATATATATATATTCAAACACTTTGCTCAAATGAAGACCTATTGTTTATATGTGTTTTCTATTATTATTATTATTATTATTATTATTATTATTATTATTATTATTATTATTATTATTCATATCTAAAATAATTTTGAATAGAAAAATTCCTATGTTAGCAAATTCTGGTCGAAACACGTATCGGCATTTAATAGATTTCATCCATACCAAAGCATTTTTTATTATTCGACTCATCCTTTGACATGTCTGCCGGATTCTTTTAATTTTTCTCATTTACACACACACACACACACACACACACACACATATATATATATATATATATATATATATATATATATATCGTTTTTGGAGGTTGATTTTGAAGGCTATCACAATGCAGGTGTAAAGACAAAATAAGGTAACAATGGTGTTGTTTGTTAACCTGTGATTTATTCTTGATATTAAGAATTTTTATATTATTTTTTCTTTACACCTGCATTGTGATAGCCTTCAAAATCAAACTCCAAACCGATATATACACAATGCTTCAAGCAAATTATAAACAATTATATATATATACATATACATATATATATATATATATATATATATATATATATATATATTATATATTGGTACTTCTAGCAAGTTAGATTAGCCGACCATTGATAGCGACCATTGTTAGTGAGTTCGATTATCACCGTGTGCCCCATTCTTCTGGACTTGTGACACATCTAAACAAAGCTTAGTAAATAACTACATTTTAGGCACCTTATGTGGTGTAATGGTTAGCAAGTTAGATTTGCAGACCATTCTTAGTGAGTTCGATTCTCACTGGGTGTTCAATATATCTGGTATTATCCACATCCAATTACGCTTAGTAAATAACTTTATATATATATATATATATATATGTATATATATATATATGTGTGTGTGTGTGTGTGTGTGTGTGTGTAGTTAGGCAGCATTTCTTCTTTAAGGCATATATTATTGAACAATGCAGACCTTTTTTGTCCTCAAATGTTGTTCTTTGTC
>CM042173.1:64022476-64034976 GCA_023376005.1 Doryteuthis pealeii
AAATTCAAACCAACCTACTAACAAACGCACATACACACACACACATGCAGACACATACAAATACACGCTTAGTCGAGCCGCACTGATGAGACGTAGACGTCAAAACACGTGTCTGGGGATGACTGATTTACTCACCTGTTGTTTACAGACTTGAGTTCTCTGGTGATTGTAAAAACATATATCCTGTAAGTATGTACCAATTAAAAGTTCACCCCTGACTGATAGTCTCTGATAGTCGAAAGGGTAAGGAGCTTGGCAGACGAAAATTCTGTCAGGTTTCGCTCTCGGCTAGAAATATCTGTTTAAAAAAGTCGAGCGGCACTGATGAGACGTAAACGTCGAAACACGTGTCTGGGAATGACTGATATATATATATATATATATATATATATATATATATATATATATATATATATATATATACCCACCCTTCTGCACGAGTAGTATGTGACACAAAGGTTAATTTCTTAAAAAGAGTTTAATAGATTTGAATTCAGAGTTTTCCTTCTCCTAGACTGGTTTTATAACCAATGTTAAAGATCCCAGTCTGCCCTACTATTAATCTATAGCTGGAGAGAGAGAGAGAGAGGAGAGAGAGAGAGAGAGAGAGAGAGAGTAGTAGTAGTAGTAGTAGTAGGATACATATATTTTCCCAAGCGTATTAGCGCTATGTGAAATACAAACATCTTCGTCCAGGATTTGAACTTGGGTCGACGAGTCCATTTCGTACGACTCTAACCATTACACCGCAAGCCCCCACAAAAACACATGCACATATATGTGTCAGGTGTAGGACACTGGACTGTTTTGTTAAAATTAAGGATTCTGGGTTGTATGGGGTCGCCCCCCCAAAAAAAAAACTTTTACTTTCTCTCAGACTCACCGTTTTAAATTGTATTAGTTTTATATATGCCTTATCTTATCTCCTCATCATTATTGTTCTCTACACAAAGTTACAGCCGATCTGCTCTCCGGCCTTCTTGAGATCTTTCTTGTCGAACTAGGGAACATTCTCGGACACCGAGTTCTGGGAAGGTTCCCGAGTTCAACGAGAAATATCGGTGCTATTCGCAGAATTGCGCCCCGGCGTCCTGTCTTAAAAAACGCTAGTCGGTGATAGCTGAAAAAACAAACCCACCTATGAATGGAGTTTTTAAAACGAACGGCTTAAAATCTCCGACTGCAGTTTCTCACCGTAGTGCGAATCTTCAGGGTATTATTTGTCCTACCATGGGTCTGTATTGATAACTGGGTTGTACCAATTTTCAATACAGCGGGTATGCTACACACCCTCCTTTACCCACTACGTAATGTCGGAACTTATTAGACTATGCTTGTTTGCTATGACAAATAATACCTTGAAGATTCGCGATACGGTGAGAAACTGCAGTCGGAGATTTTAACCTATATGTTTATAAAACGTATATATATATATATATATAATATATATATATATATATATACCTTGCTGATGAGACCTAATAGGTCGACATGTACATTCAGGGATTGACATTTTCTCGATCTGTTTAGCCTTACATTTGAACATATATGCCCGCCTAAATTCATTAATTATTAACTAATTAATTTTCAAGATTTAGGTATGACTTCTATTAAGCACATATCCTCCAAAAATTGTCGGCTAAAAGCCATATCAAAATAAACACAGTGTTTATTTACGTACTTTCGTATATATATAAGTAAAAAATCAAAGTTTTCGCTAGTGCTAGACCAAGATTATTGATTTTTTGCTGAAGTGGAGAGCCACGCGAACCATCAGCTACCGACTTAAACGCACAGATCAAATTACGCAATCCGTTCTACACATGCGCCTAAGATAATTAAAATAAAAAATGAAAGACCACGCAAAATAGAGCCTCAGGTTACAATGGCCAGAGCATTGTTTGTACACAATGAAGATGAGGATAACAGTACGTGACAGTCTATCTGTCTATCTATCTATCTCACTCTCTCTCTCTCTCTCTCTCTCTCTCTATATATATATATATATATATATATATATATATATATATATATATATATATATACATGTGTATGTGTGTGTGCCAGTGAGTGCATGAGTATTTCTGTATTGTATATATATATATATATATATATATATGTGTGTGTGTGTGTGTGTGTGTGTGTGTGTGTGTGTTTTCGACGGTCAAATTGCGACTCGCATGATTTTTGTCTTCACACACACACACACACACACACACACACACACACACACAAATACACACACACACACACATACACACACACATATATATATTATTATTTTATAAGGACCTAAAAGATTCAAACTATTATTATCATTAAATAAACAAATGATATGAAATAATAATAATAGAAAAATGTGAAAATATTCCGTACACAGAGAAAATTCGACCTTCATCAGAGTGAAATTCTATTTTGAAAATAAATATAAAATAAATTCAAAATAAAATTTCACTCTGATGAAGGTCGAATTTTCTCTGTGTACGGAATATTTTCACATTTTTCTATTATTATTATTTCATTTCATTTGTTTATTTAATGATAATAATAGTTTGAATCGTGTACACAAAGATGAACTGACCGAAACACATGTGTAAGTGATATTGATTAAATTCATCTTTTATTATCCATTCTGTTCTTTTCTTTATTCATTCTTCCTCATATCGTCGGATTCACTTCCAATTCCATTTTTACACACACACACACACACACACACATATACATATATATATATGTGTGTGTGTGTGTGTGTGTGTGTGTGTGTGTGTTTATCCAATTATGCTTATTGTTAGACAAACATTTAAAACCATACATATGCGCTATATTTGAGGATAAAAGAAGATTACTCATATGTGTGTGTATGTACACACATACGTATATCTTTGTGTGCGTATTCAAGTGTGCATGAGTGTGCACGCACGTGCGTGTAAGGGCACGCGTGTTTGTGTATGCGCGGTTTTGCACATGCGTATTGAAACAGACGCGGAACAATATAATTATGACGATGAAGAAATCGTATCCGTTATTGAAATATTTCTTAACTTGCTAAAATGTACTCTTAGGATTAAAGACTTTGAGAAGCAACGGCGGTTTCTCTTGTGAGTTCGATTCTCACCGAGCGCTTGTCATGACTAAATTGTGGTTATTGAATATCAGTACAGATTGTATGTCAAAGATTCACTAAGGACTCCAATTCTCTTGGCCATTTGCCAGACCTAGCCTCTCTCCCTCTCGTTCTTTCTTTCTTTGGTAGAGCGTTCGGCTAGAAACCACAAGGTTCCTAGTTCGATACCGGTCCTCGCCAACTCAGCGTATGAGTAGCACAGGGATCTGTGCGGTAAAGTAAGGAGCTAATGGTAGGTGTGGCGCTCCACCTCAGATGCTAAAAAACAATCTCCTTTGTCTAGCGCTATTGAAAATTGGATAGACTCCCTCGCTGATTGGCTGATACCGACTTTAGGCCGCCCCGTCGACTTTTTACTTTATATATACATGGTGTGTAAAAAATATATCGATATTTTTGCGCTTTTTGACACACCTTGTATTCTGAAAAAAATAATGTTCCTTTCATTCTTCATTTCTGTCTTGGTAGATACTGCTTTAAACTTGTACTTTTTTGACGTACCTTGTATTCTGAAAAGAAAAAAAAATGAATGGAACGTTATGTTTTAAGAATACAAGGTGTGTCAAAAAGTACAAAAAATCTGGATAATTTTTTGACACACCTTGAATATATATATATATATATATATATATATATATATATATATATTGATGGATGGTATCATGTGTTTCCTTTATAGGAAATATTTCTTTATTATAGATAAATGAACAAATGGATGCTTTAATTCAGATATAGATTTATTTCGGCATTGTTTTGCCTCTTTCAGTCTGATTTTTACTAATTTGAAGATTTCATATCCGGTCTTATTGCAATGATTTTCTCTCAACTCACTAAATCAGTTTATATATACACACGCATATATATATATATAGTATTACAGTGTGTATTGAAATAACCTACTCGAGTTTCACTATAAGGATCTTCAGGGTTAATTCCGATTAATTAATCAGGGTATTGATTAATTACAGCTAATTGCGGAAGTGAATATTGCCATTATGACCGTTGAAAACAGTTTCGCAGTGAATTAACGCTATTGCGTCATTTCGAAATTTGAAAAGCATACACGATATTGTTGGATCATAAAAGAGAATACTGACGTGAAACATATATATATATATATATATATATATATATATATATATAATAAAGTTTGTTTCTTTATAGTATCTTTGAAGCATTGTGTGTATGTGTAATATAAAGATTTTGGAGGCAATTTACAATGCAATATGTGTTGAATTTATTTAACTTTTGTTTTTATTTTCAAAACTAAATATTTTCGGAAGTAAAATTCCATCTTCAGAGTTATTGAAAGTACTAGGTGATTTTTTTTATTTTTTGTTTATTTTTTTCTTTGTGCAGAATGTGTGTATTTTCCATTAGAATATTTCGGAAATTAGAGTGGGGGCATGAATGTAATTTTAGGTGTTGTGAAATGGAGCTATTATCTGTTAAATGGAGGGTTAGACGACGTGACAATGTGGTTGAGGTGAATCCAATGCATGTATTTTCATTTTCTGGGAAACTGCAATCTCCTAGGGGACATTTAAATCTGTATACTAATTACACACATTCTGCAAAAATAAAAAAAATAAACAAAAACTCCAAATACTAGAAGCTTTATACATAAAACAATACAAACCATCCTTAAACAAAATTAATTTCCAATGCAGTGCACACATTTTAAACAGGAGATGTGTCTTTTGTTTAATTCTACATGTATAAATGAAAGAATGCTGCCCAAATACACACACACACACACGCACACGCACACACACACACGCACATATATATATATATATATATATATATATATATATTGGTGTAACGGTTAGCAAGGCTAACCGTTACACCAATATATATATATATATATATATATATATATATATATATATATATATATATATATATACCCAATATATATATATATATATATACTAGTACAAAATAAAAACGGCCTCCGGGTGATGTAAAAATAGATTTTTGAAACATATTGCCTGAGGGATGGGAGTAAAAAATTCAAGGTCAGCGAGTTTGTACACTAAGTAAGTAAAATCATTAAATTCATTAAAGGATTAAAAAATAAAACAATTTGAAATGTAAACTTTAAATATGTATTAGAATAAAACAAACTATATATAGATATATTATACCAGTCATGTATTTATTAAAACTTGTTTTAAAAAACAATGAGGACTGTCTAATGCTACATGTTCAAATTTTGAGTGTATTTATTCTCTGTTATGACGATTTTGGGTAATGTGACCTAAGTAGTGACGTAATTTTTGTTACAGACAAAAACCGGAAGCGAATCTTCATTATTATTAATAGACACACACACACACACACACACACACACACACACACACATATATATATATATATATATATATATATATTGGTGTAACGGTTAGCAAGGCTTTTAGACCATTATTAATGAGCCTGATTCTCACTGGGTGCTCCATACTTCTAGTCTTGTGTTAATTTAAGCTAAGCATTGTTTTTAAATGTGTTGCAAATTTAATTTGAAAAAATCTATTTCGTAAAAGAAATGGCAACTTGTGAATCAATTTGCATAGACTGGGCTTAGAATACCCTGCCGCCCTGTCGGCTGGGGCAGAAGAATATACCGACTGTACCTCTGCAGAGGGTTAAGACACCCCAATGGGACCACCTGTTGGCCATGAGTGGCGACCCGTGATGCTTAAGGATGGAACCCTGATGGCTGAGCAGTCCATGACATGCAATACTCCACTTTGTCCCTTACTTAGGCTAGACGGCCGGCCGAATTACCTTTCTATCAATCAGCTAGTCCCATCAAGCCCTAGCACCTATATGATTGCCCTAACTCCTATTGCCCTTATGGAAAACCCCAATCCTTTTTATCACATGTTCTAGAAGGCGGTGGCTTGGTGTATGATTTTAAACGGCATATAATGGTAAAATTCCGATTTTGGAGCTCTGAGGGGTGTGGAGTACACTTTCATCACCATTACTCCCTGGTCCACTCTGACCCGGAGTGGTAGCACCTGTTAGGGTCCCATCTATGGGTTTAAGAGAAAAAAATGAGTTACACAATTGTTTGAGTTCTGTGGAGTATAGAGTACACCTTCATCACCATTACTCCCAGGTCCACTCTGACCCGGAGTGGTGGCACCTGTTAGGGTCCCATTTCTGCGTTTAATAAAAACATGAGTCAAAAAATTTGTTAAAATATTTAAATACTTATCAAGTATAGAACAAAACGTCTTCGGCATAAAATAACACAACAAGGATTGACATGCCGTAAAATCCAACAAACTAAACCAAACCTTAGAATGTTCTAGGTATGTGACTAAACTTGTAATATACCGTTCTAACATATCTCATAACATATAACATAATAGGAGAGAGAGAGACAGACAGACAGACAGACAGGGACAGAGACAGACAGACAGACAGACAGAGATAGAGTGGGAGAGATGAGATGAGATGGGGCTCTTACTTGTTAACTCGGCCACCATATTCTTCAGGACTTATTTCTCGGGCTGATCCTGTGGGTTGCTTCTTCGTGTTGGTTTCTTCGGGCTGGTTATTTCTTGTTTAAATGAATCAACAAGACTTTTTTTTCTTAAAGTCTTTTATTTAAAACAACCCCAGCTCATAAAGATTCCAATAGCGACATCGCGAGAGCCAACAACAACGTCCGCTCACGACCAGCAGCTAGTCGCATCTCATCTAAAACTTAAACTAATCTCCTACGTGTCTAATGGCGCGTTTTTTCAAGGGGTCAAGTAAAAAGGTCAGTGCCCGTCAGTAACCGTTAAGGTAACTTTCCACTGGACCCCCGTTATTTGGAATCTAACGAACCCTGATTAAAAATATTCTTATAGATTGTAGCTAACATAGGTATTAATCTTATAATTTTCCGGCTATACCAAATTTTCTTGATATTTTAAAACCTGTACGATGAGATATTTCAAAGTTCACTATCACTTCTGAACTCAAATGAATTCCAATTCCGTGCGAGGGCCGATGCCAGTAGTTTACGGTAGGATCGTAGTGGTGGGAGAAACAGTGAGTTACTTAAAGAAGTGAAAGAGTTAAAATCCGGAAGGATTAACAATAAGGCTACACAATCCAATAAGTCTAGCAGTATAAGTCTACAGTACGTACATAATTCATAAGCTGCCTATGAATTGTGTAATAAACTGTACCTGATGGAGATCTGGGTGGTGTAAAGTACCCCTTTATTGCCATTACTCCCAGTTCCAATCCGAAACAGTATAGTAGTACCTGATAGAATACCATCTATAGCTGGTTGGTGGTTGTGTTTCACGGCATATCAACCTTTTGGGGTTATTTAATGCTGAATCAATTCATTTTGATAAACAAAAGACTTACAGTACGCGCTGTTGCTTAAGTCGTCACGCAATTATGTATTGAATAGGCTCATCGCTGCTTAACTTCGGTTGGGTGGTTGGTTGGTTGGTTGTTCTGTTTTATGGCATATCAACCTTCTGGGGCCATTTCATGCCGAATCAATTCATTTTGCTAAACAAAGGACCCGGATTACTTACAGTACTTAATGTTACTTAAGTGATCACGCAATTATGTATTGAAAAGGCTCGTCGCTGCTTAACTTCAGTGATCTAACGGGAACCGGTGCTTTCAACGTGACGACCTTCTGATAGTGAGAGAGAGAGAGCGGGAGAGGGGGAGGGAGAGAGAGAGGAGAGAGGGTAGGATAGAAGATATTATAGAAGAAGAAGAAGAAGAAGAAGAAGAAGAAGAAGAAGAAGAAGAAATGTGTGAGAGTGAGAAAAAGAGAAAATATGTTTTGTAAATAGAGAAAAAGAGAAAGGCAGTGAAGACTTGAGAACAAAGAGAGAAGAGAGAGAGAGATAGAGAGAGAGAAAGAGAAAGAGAAAGAGAGAGAGAGAGGAAGAAAGAGAGAGAGAGAGAGAGAGAGAGAGAGAGAGAGAGAGAGAGTGAAAGGGGTATTCTTTACGGCATATCAACCATCTTTTGGGTTATTTAATGCCAAAGCAAGTCATTTTGATAAACCAAGGACTCGATTTGACTACAGTACCTGCCATGGCTTAAGTGGTCACGCAATTAACTATTGGAAAGGCTCATCGCTGATTAATTTTGATGAATTAACGGAAAACGATGCTTTCAGCGTAACTTGACCATAAACCATTGAACAAAGAACCCAAGCCCTAATCTATCTATCTATCTATCTATCTATCTATCTCAGTCCGTTCTGATCTATCTATCTATCCATTTATCTAACTATCCATCTCAGCTTGCTCATATCTATCTATCTATCTATCTATCTATCTATCTATCTATCTCTGTTCTCATCTGTCTATCTATCTATCTATCTATCTATCTATCTATCTACCTATCCATCTCAGTTTGTTCATATCTATCTATCTATCTATCTATCTATCTCAGTCAGATACCCCTTTGCGCTCAACTGCATGTTGGCAAAAGGCCACAGCATAAGCCTTGGAAGAAGTATAAGGATTGCTTAAAAAGCAACTTTCTAAGAATAAAAATAGATCCTGACAATTGGGAAAGACAGGCATTGAAGAGGACTAAATGGGGAATCCACGTGGATGATGGCTGTATCAGTTTTGAGAGTGAACGAATTGAACACGAAAACTTCAAGTGTCAACTTCGAAAGGAATATACCAGTCATGTTGGTGAGAACACGGAGGGTTAGAAATGTCAAGTATGTGGTCGGATACTGCTTTCAAAGGCTGGATATATCAATCATCGGACAAAGAGACTTGCTCAATCAGTAACAAATTTTGAAAGTCGGCTTCTGATCTTAAGATACAAATAATGGTGCGTCAAATGTCAACATATGATCCAATCCATCCAGTGGGAAGGACGTCCTTTCTGTATCACATTTGCATCAGACTTTGTGGATAGGTAGAGGGCTTGATAGGTGAGGGAGGGTAGTGATCTTTAATATCATCTGATTGCCCTGTGTGTATATATTTACCAACCCCTCCGCTCGAGTAGGATGTGACACAAGGTCAATTTCTTAAGCGGAGTTTAACAGGTTTGAATTCAGAGTTTTCCTTCTAGAATGGTTACTAGCCAACCCAGATCCCTACTATTTATCTATAACTGGAGGGAGGGTATTTGGATGCATACCTTTCCTGAGGGTATTAGTGATATGTGAAATGCAAACAGCTTCGTCCAGGATTTGAACTCGGGTCGGCTTTAATGCAGATGTTATGCAAATGGTCAAGCATTGATAACTGCCAATAGTGTTGACAGTGATGTGAGGTAGTAATTAAATATCAGGGCAGACTGGGGTCTCTAGCCTTGGTTACCAGCAAAGTGAACTCAAGGTATGAATGATGTAAGCAATTGCCTTGGACCTCAAGTCCACTAGGGGATTCCCAAGAGTGTTTGATTGATTTGTTTTGTGTGTGATGTATTATGATGGCTATAGCATATTTATTATACCATTATTATGACCATACCATAAAAAATTATGGCATATACCATAAAAGCTTAGATTTTTCATTGTGGGTGTATGAACATCATTCGTTGACAATGCTCAATATTGTTTGTATATATATATATATAATATATATATATATATATATATATATATATATATCACTGTTAAAAAGTAATCATCAATATTGATCATTGTCACGCTTGATATATATATATATATATATATATATATATATATATATATATATATATATATATATACTAGCAAATATAAATGCACCCTCCGGGTGCAAGTATTTAAGTTTTAATGTAATAAAATTTGTATTAAATTAGAAAGGCTAATGAAACTAAATAAGAATACAGATAAAAAGATTTGAAACAGAGGGAGTATAATAAAAAATGGAACAACTGAAACTTACTCTTCCATCACTCTCGTCCTTCATTGTTTATTTTTTCTAATTTAAGTATTTAGTTATAAGAGGAGTAAAGAATAAAATGACAGTTATTTTATCTTGTTTAATGGATTTCATTTAAGATTCATTTAAGAGATTTTTGCTTATATTCATTAAAATAAAACCAAACAGTTAGAAATCAATAATACTAAGTACATATTTATTAAATTCGATTTTTAAATATTAATATGCAAATTAGCCTTCCCGTTTACACTGTAAACCGCTATTTTGTTGTATATATAAATATAATTGCATGTTGTCAGTATTAATAATGTAAGACAATTTTATTAATAATAGAGGTAAAATAAAAATAAAATCATGGAGAATGTGATGTCAATAACTAAGGGAATTGTTACTTGAGTAGGAATATAGTTTCGGTTACAGACAGAAAAACACACAATCTCCATTATAATAAGATATATATATATATATATATATATATATATATATATATATATATATATATATATATATAGCAGCGTCAGCGGATGTACATATGTTGAAGCGAGCACGTGACGTACATGCTTTTTTGAACAACAATCCTTCCGATTTTGACTTTAAATTATTTTCTGCTTCTCTCTCGATGAGTCCGGATTAAAAACATGCTCTGAATATGATTTTTTATAATCGAAATATTGTTTAATATTAGATATGAAAATGATATAAAATATATTCATTTTTAACAATATTGTGTGTTTTCATACCTCTTATCTAATATATAAAACAGAGATTTTGGTATGTACGTGTCGACGTATAACCAAAAAAACGGGAGGTCACTCAGATTCAAAATCTTGCATACACATTGATATCGTTCTAACTAAGAAAAATTCCAAATTTGGTTATTGATTTTTACTGATTAAGGGATTTAATCGATTAATCAAACAAAAATCAAACGATTTTTCGAAAGCCATAGCATAGCTGCTGCTGCTGCTAATACTTGGTCTATCAGCGGAGGCTCGCCTGACTGTTTATCAGCAGAAAGAAAGAAAGAAAGAAACAACGAAAATGTTAGCGACTCGCCTGACCGTTTTAGCAGCAGAAAGAAAGAAATAAAGAAAGAAAAAAAGAAAGAAACAATGAAAATGTTAGCGACAAACTAAATTTTAACGTAAAAAAATTCGTTATTTTATAATCTTTCTAAATATTTTTTATATTTATCGTATGTTTTTGAAACTAACTTTTATTGTACAATGTACACACACTTAATTTAAATTGTTGTCATGCACAAAAAAATTGTAGAAAAATGAAAATTGTTTCAAAACACAAGTTTACGGTTACATTTTTTTTAAATAAGATTTTAAATGTCAATAAAAATCAGTCACCAGTATAGGGTTGTATAAATGTAAATAAAAAAAATGATAAAACGAGTTGTTTTGTAATTAATACTAATGGTTTTAAAAAAAAGTCTTAATAGTTTAGAGAACTAATGAAGACGTTTTAAAATGTAAGCAAAATAGATATTGCATTCTCTTTATCGTTAAGAACTAGATTTGAATTGTCATGTAGAAAAAATTCAAAGAAATAAATTACAATCTATTTCTAACTTATCAAGCAATTAAAAACTGAATTTAAAATTGTCCCCAAATACTATTATTATTTTCAAACTGGAGTTTCAGTGAAACTTTTTCGTGAAAAGAAGAGAAAATAATCTTGCTCAATTTATAATTTGTACGAGTCTTTATCAATTGAATTATTTTTTATAGCGAGTTAGAAAAAATTATTTTGCTTCGGACAGCAAAAGTATGTTTTAACGAAAAATCAAATCTTATTCATATCGCAATCTTTTTATTCCTGTCTTTAAAATATTAATTTAGTTAGAAATGAAATGAAATAATCTATCTTACAAATATTTATTTGGTAAGAAAGAGCGAAGTAAAAAAACAATAATAAGCGCTTATTATTTATTAAATAAATAATAAGCGCTTATTATTGTTTAATAAATTTTATTTCGTTTATTTAATAAATATAATATAACTCAACTTTGTATATATACGAAAAAATTAAAAAACAAAAGAATTTTAGAAAGAAAAGCCTTTTACAAAAATAGGAAGTTAAATTATAACTACTTATTTCGTAACTAAGTAAACATAGTTGTATTCGTATTGTAATAAAAATAAAACAAAAATTATAATAAAAATACGATGTAGTTAACATTTCGTATATAAACAAAACAGTGTATGATATGTTCTTACCTTAAACATAAAATAAAAATGATTTTAATGTACGTAACTTGAATGAGAAAATGTGTTCTTTAATTTATCTAATGATAAATAAATAGGCAGATTTTTTTTTTAAATTAAGGGCGGACCTGAACTTTTGGAACACCCCTCTAAAATTTTTGTTTTTAATTTTTTTTCTTCTTTCAATGGATTATTATCGATTGCACACCAATCTATCAGACTGTAAAAAAAAATTCAAAAAAGTTATTTATTTTTCGAGTTTTCAGGGGTGCTCAGTCTCCC
>CM042173.1:64039976-64045175 GCA_023376005.1 Doryteuthis pealeii
TTCTAGTCAAAATCGTTTATGCATAGAATAAAAAAATTAAAAAACCTGTGTAATATACACTCAAAATTTAAGTAAGCAATTTGAAAATTTGTTTGTTTTTTGTTTTTTTGTTTGTTTTTTTTATTTCTCTGGTCCTTTTTTTCAGTAACAAGAAATAAACTAAAAAGTTTACAAATTTTTACATACCTATGGTTTTGTGTAGAATTTATGTATAAGATATTGAAAATAATTTTTTAATTAATAATTAATAAGTAAAGTCGTCGGGGCGGCCTAAAGTCGGTATCAGCCAATCAGCGAGGGAGTCTATACCCTTTTCACTAGCGCTAGACTAAGGAGATTGTTTTGGCATCTGAGGTGAATCACCACACCTACCATCAGATCCTTACTTTACCGCACAGATCCCTGTGCTACTCATACGCTGAGTTGGCGAGGACCGGAATCGAACTAGGAACCATGTGGTTTCTAGCCGAACGCATTACCGACTGAGCTATGCACTCAACATTTTATTTGAGGGGGACAGGACTAAGTTTCCATTTCAGATTCTTTATTTTATTTATTTATTATTATTTTTTTTTACTCCTATGATAAATTTGATGATTTTACTCACTTATGATACAAACTCTGAGATATTGAATTCCTAATTCCCGCCAACTTCAAATAATATCTTTCAAAAATAAATGTTTACCTTGCCTGGAGGGTATTTATTTGTTTATTTATTTATTTGCTGTTAGTATTAATAATAAAGATTCGGTCTCTATTTGCCTGTAACCGAAACTACGTCACAATCATTTCAGGAATTAACTAAGTTTATCATAGGGCCGGGTTAGCTCAGTCTGTAGAGCGTTCGGCTAGAAACCACAAGGTTCCTAGTTCGATACCGGTCCCCGCCAATTCAGCGTATGAGTAGCTCAGGGATCTGTTCGGTAAAGTAAGGAGCTGATGGTAGGTGTGGCGCTCCAACTCAGATGCTAAAAACAATCTCCTTGGTCTAGCGCTACTGAAAAGGGGATAGACTTCCTCGCTGACTGGCTGATACCGACTTTAGGCCGCCCCGTTGACTTTACTTTTTTTTTATTACTACATAAAGATATTAAAATTCTATGAAAAAATCAATTATTTGTCAAATTTTCACGAAAATGTTATACTTATTCACCATTAGATGAATTTATGTTTAATATAGTTTTTTTTCTAAAATATATCAGGGGAAAATTGTTTTTACTAGGTCGACCCTCCACCTTATTTCATTCTAGAAACGTTCTGAATGTCCTTACTGTCGTAAAACAAAACAAACATCTCAGTGGATTGGAGAGAATATTATACTTTTTAAGTAAGTAATTTTTTTTTTTAATTTCAAAAATGTTATTCTATTTATTTAACCCTCCAGCAATGTCCTTCAAAATGTATTTTTACACCACCCGGAGGATAAGTAAATACATAATGATTCGGTCTCTATTTGTCTGTAACCAAAACTACGTCACTGCTTGCGTGGAATTAAGTAAGTTTATCAGTGCCTATTTAATTTATAGTATCATTATTATATAAAAATATTAAAATTCTATTAAAACTCAACTAAATGTCAAGTTTTCACGAGAATTTCGCTCTATCTGATGGTGAGGTTCCTGTTTTGGAGGTTTGGGGAATGTGGAGCACCCCTTCATCACCATTGCTCCCTGGTCCACTCTGACCCGGAGTGGTAGTACCTGTTAGGGTCCCATCTATGGGTTAAATAGAAAAATGTATTTATAAAAAAAATTGTATTATCCATTAAGAATTGATTCATTTCAAAACTTTATCGGCATTAAATGACCCACTGAGGTTGATATGCCGTAAAATAAAACAAACCAAACCAAAACGAAACAAAAATTTCGATAATGATTTACCTTTGGATGAATTTATGTTTAAGATAGTTTTTTCCTAAAATATATTAGTGGAAATGTTATTTTTTACTAATTCGACCTCGCCCCCTTATTTAACTTTACTAAATCCAAACAAAATATATTGTACTCGTACGGTTTTTTAAATTTTTCTCTAAAGTCTGAAAAATTAAATCATAATTTTTTAGAAACGTTTTGGAGGTTCTTACCGTCGTAAAACAAAACAAATATCACAGCAGAGTGGAGTGAATATGATGCTTTCAAAGTACGTAATTATTTTCTTTTAATATCAAACATCTTATTTTATTTATTTAATTTTTACCACCCTCTCAGGCAATATCTTTCAAAAATGTATTTTTACACCGGCCGGAGGGTGTTTTTGCTAGTAATAATAATGATGTTGAATCATTATTACGTTAATGGCGATGAAATGATCATTTCATTAAACTTTCTCATATAAACAGGAATATATAGGCGTTCGTCGTGTAATGATTATCGAGGACAACTGGACACGGTGTCTCGAGTTCAAATTCTGGACGAGGCTATTTGCATTTCATATTGCGCTATTGATCTTGAAATAAGTATGCATCCAACTGCTCTATCCCCCACTATTAATGAATAGCAGGGCAGATTGGGCTCTTTAGCAACACGAAATGAGTTCAAATACTGAACTCGGCTGTTTGCAGTTCACATAGCGCTAATACACTTGAGAAAGACACGAATCCAATTATTCTCCCTCCAGCGATGGGTAAATAATAGTGCAGACTGGGATCTTTAATATTGCTATGGCAACCGATCTAGGAGAAGAAACTCTGAATTCAAACCTGTTCAAATCCTATCTGTCTGAATATTTGAGATGAGGCTTGATAATTTGTATTTTTTTCGGACTATTGCCCTTATCTTTATTGTTATAGATATGTCCAACATATAGAACTTCCGGTTTCGGCCGGGGGTCCCGTGACCTTCGGCCGCTGGACCTTACAAGTTAGCATCATTGATTCCAGGGGGCCATACCTCCAGGGAACACCAGACCCCTTGATTTAAAGGAGTAGGGCTGGGTTTATTGCCCAGTACCTGAGGCACCCTCTTGAGAGGGGATGCCGACGGGATCAACGCATTTTTTATGCTTACAACACATGAGCTTCGGTTTGTGGGTGGGCCCACATAAAATGTCATTGTGTCACGCCCTCATAAGTGGGATGAGAGGCAAATATCTATTTTTATTGTTGTATACACAACGTTTCGGCCGATGTACCCTCCGACCCTCTTCAGGTTTTTTTTTACGAACTGGGGAAGCTTGAACTCGGAAACCTTCTCTTCGAACTCGGGAAAATTCTTCCCCTTTTTTGGGGCGCCTTAGGCTTCTGTCGTTAAACATTACGGGTTGCCATACATGGCCAACAAGTGGTTCCAGCAGAGGGGTGGACCAGGGGAGTAATATAAATGAGGGTGTTATTAATGTTGAGGACGGTCAAAAAGAGGAAGAAAGGTTATTTCTTATAAGTCAAACATGATCAAAGGGGAACCACTCTTGACTGATAAATTATTTATTCATTTATTGATCTACTAGGAAAAATGAAGACGTGGTTAGGGTTAGGGTTAGGGCTTAGGGTTTAGGGTTAGGGTTAGGGTTTAGGGTGAGGGTTAGGGTTAGTGGGAAAACAAATAATTTATCAGTCAACAGTGGTTCCCCTTTAACCATGTTAGACTTATAGGAAATAACTGGGAGAAATATGAAAAAAGTAAAATAAAATAGGCGGAATGGCCTATTATTGGTATCAAACGGACAGAGAGGAAGTCTATCCCCTTTTCTCTAGCGATAGACCACGGAGATTATTCTATGCGTCTGATGTGGCGCGTCACACATACCGTCAGCTCCCCACTTTACTACACAGGAGCTGTGCTACTCGGACGCAGAGTGGGCGAGTGCCGGTATCAAACTTGTGGTTCCGAGGCGGACCCTCTACCGACTGAGCTAAATCCTCTGAAACTTGGTGTTTGACGCTGGAAGTTTTTTTTTTTCCAAATAGAAAATATATTTACTGTCAATAAAATATTAAGCGTATATTTATTATCGCTGTCTCTTCACAAGTCGTATCAGTTGGTTGTCTTGCTATGACAATGAGAGGATTATCCATTTATCCCTATATAATTTGTTATTTGATCCCTTTGATGTTTTTAATGCGTATATATATATATATATATATATATATATATATCATTTTTGTATATTTTCTCCTAAGAGATTATACGTTTAAGATTTATTCAGATTATTTGATCTCAAGGCGAGTCAAGATCAAAGGTCTAGCACTAACCAGACATACAATCAAACACACACACACACACACACACACACATATATATATATATAAATATATATATGTGTGTGTGTGTGTGTGTGTTTCAAGGAATACACGGTGACCACATCGTCGGTGATGTAATCCCATGATCATGAGGCATTTCAACATCGTTAACCTTCACCTGGGTATCTAAGCTAGTGTTGATCAGCCACCATCTTGTGGTCAGGGAAATCTCGGCAGCGAATAAACCATATATATATATATATATATATATATATGTGTGTGTGTGTGTGTGTGTGTGTGTGTGTGTGATTTTATATATGAAAATGGTGACTTACCGGTGAAATTAGCCACAATGGTTAGTTGATACAAGTTTGATAATGATAAGACAGCGATATAACAAATATAAAGTGCTCAATACGTGAATAGAGCAAATTTATTATTATAATGGTATGCACCAAAGGAATAACCTACTCTAGTTTCACCATAAGGATCTTCATGGTTAAATCCACTGAATTAATCAAGATATTGATTAATTCCAGCCGATTGTACGCGTGTATTTAGTGGTCATAACACTAAATGCACGCGCACAATCGGCTGGAATTAATCAATATCTTGATTAATATCTTGATTAATTCAGTGAATTTAACCCTGAAGATCCTTATGGTGAAACTCGAGTAGGTTATTCATGTGCATACCATTATAGTATATATATATTGATAGATAGATGTAAGGAGGAATTATGTACAATTAAATGATACGACAAGCAAATTTAGCGAAAAACACGTACGCCGTGTGGGACACTGGACAGGTGCTTCGATCTATATTAGGTCTCATCAGGTGTGTACACCGTGATCTCTACCAGACTGAGATCGAACCAGCGACCACAGAATGCAGTGCCAAAGACTCAACCCTAACCCACTAACCCACACCACACACGAAACTCGCTAACTCAACTTTTCAATGATAAACGCTCAGTTTTGTGTGTGGCGTAGGCTGGTGGCCTAGGGTTAGAGTGTCTGACT
>CM042173.1:64045375-64052875 GCA_023376005.1 Doryteuthis pealeii
ACATTCAGGGATTGACATTTTCTCGATCTGTTTAGCCTTACATTTGAACATATATGCCCGCCTAAATTCATTAACTAATTAATTTTCAAGATTTAGGTATGACTTTTATTAAGCACATATCCTCCAAAAATTGTCGGCTAAAAGCCATATGAAATAAACACAGTGTTTATTTACGTGCTTTCGTATATATATAAGTAAAAAATCAAAGTTTTCGCTAGATTATTGATTTTTTGCTGAAGTGGAGAGCCACGACAACCATCAGCTAGCCACTTTAATGCACAGATCAAATTACGCAATCCGTGCTAAACATGCACCTAAGATAATTAAAATAAAAAATAAAAGACCCCGCAAAATAGAGCCTGAGGTTACAATGGCCAGAGCGTTGTTTGTACACAATGAAGATGAGGATAACAGTACGTAACAGTATATCTATCTATCTATCTATCTCACTCTCTCTCTCTCTCTCTCTATATATATATATATATGTGTGTGTGTGTGTGTGTGTGTGTGTGTGTATGTGTGCCAGTGAGTGCATGAGTATTTCTGTATTGTATATATATATGTATATAATATATATATATATATATATATATATATATATATATATATATACTAGCAAATATATGCACCCTCCGGGTGCAAGTATTTAAGTTTTAATGTAATGAAATATCGTATTAATTTAGAAAGTCTAATAAGAAGGCAGATAAAAATATATGTAACAGAGTGGGGGTATAATAGAAAAATAGAAATGAAAATTTACTCTTCCAACACTCCCGTCTTTCATTCCTGAATTTTACTTATTTAACTATTTAGTTAAATTAGAAAATAAAGAAATAAAATGACAGTTATTTTTCTTGTTATGGATTTCATTTAAGATTCATTGAAAAGATTTTTGCTTTATATTCATTAAAATAAAACCAAACAATTAGAAACCAATAATACTAAGCACATTTTAATAAAATCATATTTTTAATATCAATATGCAAAATTTAGCCTTCCCATTCACACTGTAAACCGCTATTTTTGTATATATAAATACAATTGCATGTTATTTGTATGTAGATATGGACAACACTAATAAAAAGGTGAGGCAATTTTATTAAAATTTAGGTTTAAATATAATAAAATCATGGAGAATGTGATATAAAATAACGAAGGGAATTGTGACTTGAGTAGTAATATAGTTTCGGTTTACAGACAGAAAAAACACACAATTCTCATTATAATAAGATATATATATATATAATGTGTGTGTGTGTGTGTGTGTGTGTTTTCGACAGTCAAATTGCGACTCGCATATTTTTGTCTCCTCCCACACACACATACACACACATACACACACACACACACACACCCACACATATATATATATATATATACATTTATAAGGACATAAAAGATTCAAAACTATCATTATCATTAAATAAACAAATGAATAATAATAATAATAATAATAATAATAGAAAATGTGAAAATATTCCGTACACAGAGAAAATTCGACCTTCATCAGAGTGAAATTTTATTTTGAAAATAAATATAAAATAAATTCAAAATAAAATTTCACTCTGATGAAGGTCGAATTTTCTCTGTGTACGGAATATTTTTACATTTTTCTATTATTATTATTATTATTTCATTTCATTTGTTTATTTAATGATAATAATAGTTTGAATCGTGTACACAAAGATGAACTGATCGAAACACATGTGTAAGTGATATTGATTAAATTCATCTTTCATTATCCATTCTGTTCTTTCTTTTCTTTATTCATTCTTCCTCATATTGTCGGATTCACTTCCAATACCATTTTTACACACACACACACACACACATATATATATATATATATAAATATATATGTGTGTGAGTGTGTGTGTGTGTGTGTTTATCCAATTATGCTTATTGTTAGACAAACATTTAAAACCATACATATGCGCTATATTTGAGGATAAAAGAAGATTACTCATATGTGTGTGTATGTACACACATACGTATATCTTTGTGTGCGTGTTCAAGTGTGCATGAGTGTGCACGCACGTGCGTGTAAGGGCACGCGTGTTTGTGTATGCGCGGTTTTGCACATGCGTATTGAAACAGACGCGGAACAATATAATTATGACGATGAAGAAATCGTATCCGTTATTGAAATATTTCTTAGCTTGCTAAAATGTACTCTTAGGATTAAAGACTTTGAGAAGCAACGGCGGTTTCTCTTGTGAGTTCGATTCTCACCGAGCGCTTGTCATGACTAAATTGTGGTTATTGAATATCAGTACAGATTGTATGTCAAAGATTCACTAGGGACTCTAATTTTCTTGACCATTTGCCAGACCTTGCCTCTCTCCCTCTCGTTCTTTCTTTCTTTGGTAGAGCGTTCGGCTAGAAACCACAAGGTTCCTAGTTCGATACCGGTCCTCGCCAACTCAGCGTATGAGTAGCACAGGGATCTGTGCGGTAAAGTAAGGAGCTAATGGTAGGTGTGGCGCTCCACCTCAGATGCTAAAAAACAATCTCCTTGGTCTAGCGCTATTGAAAATTGGATAGACTCCCTCGCTGATTGGCTGATACCGACTTTAGGCCGCCCCGTCGACTTTTTACTTCATATATACATGGTGTGTAAAAAATATATCGATATTTTTGCGCTTTTTGACACACCTTGTATTCTGAAAAAAAAATAATGTTCCCTTCATTCTTCATTTCTGTCTTGGTAGATACTGCTTTAAACTTGTACTTTTTTGACGTACCTTGTATTCTGAAAAGAAAAAAGAATGAATGGAACGTTATGTTTTTAAGAATACAAGGTGTGTCAAAAAGTACAAAAAATCTCGATAATTTTTTGACACACCTTGAATATATATATATATATATTGATGGATGGTATCATGTGTTTCCTTCATATGTCTTTATTATAGATAAATGAACAAAAGGATGCCTTAATTCAGATATATATTTATTTCGGCATTGTTTTGCCTCTTTCAGTCTGATTTTTACTAATTTGAAGATTTCATATCCGGTCTTATTGCAATGATTTTCTCTCAACTCACTAAATCAGTTTATATATACACACGCATATATATATATATATATATATATATATATATATATATAGTATTACAGTGTGTATTGAAATAACCTACTCGAGTTTCACTATAAGGATCTTCAGGGTTAATTCCGATTAATTAATCAAGGTATTGATTAATTACAGCTAATTGCGGAAGTGAATGTTACAATTATGACCGTTGAAAACAGTTTCGCAGTGAATGGACGCTATTGCGTCATTACGAAATTTTAAAAGCATACACGATATTGTTGGATCATGAAAGTGAATGTTGACGTGAAATATATATATATATATATATATATATATATATATATATATATAATTTAAAAAAATATGTGTGCAGGTAATAATCGTGTTTGACATTTGTGTTAAAAGAAATCTGTTTACATTTAAAATTCAAACATTTTTAAGATTTTGAAAATTTCAGTTGATCATTTTCCAAAGATTTTGGATCTTTGGTTATATATATATATATATATATATATATATATATACTAGTACAAAATAAAAAAACACCCTCCGGGTGATTTAAAAATAGATTTTTGAAACATATTGCCAGAGGGGTGGGAGTAAAAAATTCAATGTCAGCGAGTTTGTACCCTAAGTAATTAAATCATCAAATTCATTAAAGGATTAAAAAATAAAACAATTTGAAATGTAAACTTTAAATATGTATTAAAATAAAACAAACTATATATAGATATATAATACCAGTCATGTATTTATTAAAACTTGTTTTAAAAAACAATGAGGACTGTCTAATGTTGCATGTTCAAATTTTGTGTGTATTGATTCTCTGTTATGACGATTTTGGGTAATGTGACCTAAGCAGTGACGTAATTTTTGTTACAGACAAAAACCGGAAGCGAATCTCCATATTATTATATATATATATATATATATATATATATATTATATTATATATTGGTGTAACGGTTAGCAAGGCTTTTAGACCATTATTAATGAGTCTGATTCTCACTGGGTGCTCCATACTTCTAGTCTTGCGTTAATTTAAGCTAAGCATTGTTTTTAAATGTGTTGCAAATTTAATTTGAAAAAATCTATTTCGTAAAAGAAATGGCAACTTGTGAATCAATTTGCATAGACTGGGCTTAGAATACCCTGAATTCGACTGTACCTCTGCAGAGGGTTAAGACCCCCCAATGGGACCACCTGTTGGCCATGAGTGGCGACCCGTGATGCTTAAGGATGGAACCCTGATGGCTGAGCAGTCCATGACATGCAATACTCCACTTTGGCCCTTACTTAGGCTAGACGGCCCGCCGAATTACCTTTCTAGCAATCAGTTAGTCCCATCAAGCCCTAGCACCTATATGATTGCCCTAACTCCTATTGCCCTTACAGAAAACCCCAATCCTTTTTATCACATGTTCTAGAAGGCGGTGGCTTAGGGTATGATGTTAAACGGCATATAATGGTAAAATTCCGATTTTGGAGCTCTGAGGGGTGTGGAGTACACTTTCATCACCATTGCTCCCTGGTCCACTCTGACCCGGAGTGGTAGCACCTGTTAGGGTCCCATCTATGGGTTTAAGAGAAAAAAATGAGTTACACAATTGTTTGAGTTCTGCGGAGTATAGAGTACACCTTCATCACCATTACTCCCAGGTCCACTCTGACCCGGAGTGGTAGCAACTGTTAGGGTCCCATCTCTGCGTTTAATAAAAACATGAGTCAAAAAATTTGTTAAAATATTTAAATACTTATCAAGTATAGAACAAAACGTCTTCGGCATAAAATAACCCAACAAGGATTGACATGCCGTAAAATCCAACAAACTAAACCAAACCTTAGAATGTCCTCGGTATATGACTAAACTTGTAATATACCGTTCTAACATATCTCATAACATAACGTCTAGAAAAAAAAACTCTGAATTCAAACCTGTTAAACTGCGCTTTAGAAATTGACCTTGTGTCACATTCTGCTCGTGAGGAGGGATCGGTAATCACTTAAAAATAAAGATAATAATATATGGTATTGTTTATTTACATACTGGTTTTAACAAAATCGGGTTTAATAAATAATTACTTGGTGCTATTGATCTCTAATATTATTTTCTTTACTCTCCAGTTTATTGAAATCAATCCTATGAATGTTTTCATATAGAAATCAATTAAAATATAATTAAAATAAGTGTAATATTTTTATATGCGTTCTTATTTAATTTCGTTTGTGTTTCTAATTTAATATAGTACATTACTTAAAAAAAATTTCTAGTTTTTGTAACGACATGAGAGGCGTCAGGACCAAAGAATTAGAATGAACTTTGAAAACCTCGGTCAAGCGGATTCTACATAATTAATGAGACTCCCAGCAGGAGATGACCGGTAGGGACAGTTGGGGAGAGAAAGAGACAGAGACAGAGACAGACAGAGACAGAGACAGAGACAGAGATAGACAGAGACAGAGACAGAGAGACAGACAGACAGACAGAGATAGAGTGGGAGAGATGAGATGGGGCTCTTACTTGTTAACTCGGCCACCATATTCTTTAGGACTTATTTCTCGGGCTGATCCTGTGGGTTGCTTCTTCGTGTTGGTTTCTTCGGGCTGGTTATTTCTTGTTTAAATGAATCAACAAGACTTTGTTTTTTCTTAAAGTATTTTATTTAAAACAACCCCAGCTCATAACGAGTCCAATAGCAACATCGCGAGAGCCAACAACAACGTCCGCTCGCGACCAGTAGCTAGTCGCATCTCATCTAAAACTTAAACTAATCTCCCACGTGTCTAATGGCGCGTTTTTTCAAGGGGTCAAGTAAAAAGGTCAGTGCATGTCAGTAAACGTTAAGGTAACTTTCCACTGGACCCCCATTATTCTGAATCTAACGAACCCTGATTCAAAATATTCTTATAGGTTGTAGCTAATATAGGTATTAATTTTATAATTTTCCGGCCATACCAAATTTTCTTGATATTTTTAAACCTGTACGATGAGATATTTCAAAGTTCACTATCACTTCTGAACTCAAATAAATTCCAATTATTATTTTAATCTGAGTCCCGAAGTAATTTTTCAGTGTAAGCAAGTGACCCGTGCGAGGGCCGATGCCAGCAGTTTACGGTAGGATCGTAGTGGTGGGAGAAACACAGTGAGCGACTTAAAGTAGTGAAAGACTTAAAATCCGGTAGGATTAACAATAAGGCTACATAATCCAATAAGTCTGGCAGTATAAGTCTACAGTACGTACATAATTCATAAGCTGCCTATGAATTGTGTAATAAACTGTACCTGATGGAGATCTGGGTGGTGTAAAGTACCCCTTTATTGCCATTACTCCCAGTTCCAATCCGAAACAGTATAGTAGTACCTGATAGAATACCATCTATAGTTGGTTGGTGGTTGTGTTTCACGGCATATCAACCTTTTGGGGTTATTTAATGCTGAATCAATTCATTTTGATAAACAAAAGACTTACAGTACGCGCTGTTGCTTAAGTCGTCACGCAATTAAGTATTGAATAGGCTCATCGCTGCTTAACTTCGGTTGGGTGGTTGGTTGGTTGGTTGGGTGTTCTGTTTTATGGCATATCAACCTTCTGGGGCCAGTTCATGCCGAATAAATTCATTTTGCTAAACAAAGGACCCGGATTACTTACAGTACCGGCTATTGCTTAAGTGATCACGCAATTATGTATTGAAAAGGCTCATTGCTGCTTAGCTTCAGTGATCTAACGGGAACCGGTGCTTTCAATGTGACGACCTTCTGATAGTGAGAGAGAGAGAGAGAGAGAGAGAGAGAGAGAGAGAGAGAGAGAGTGAGGGGAGGAGAGATAGAGAGGGTAGGATAGAAGATATATAGAAGGAAGAAGAAGAAGAAGAAGAAGAAGAAGAAGAAGAAGAAGAAAAGAAGAAGAAGAAAAGTGCGAGAGTGAGAAAAAGACAAAATATGTTTTGTAAAGAGAGAAAAAGAGAAAGACAGTGAAGACTTGAAAACAAGAGAGAGAAGAGAGAGAGAGAGAGAGAGAGAAGAGAGAGAGAGGGAAGAGAGAGAGAGGAAGAGTAGAGAGACAAGAGATACAGAGACAGACAGAGAGAGGAGAGAGAGAGAGAGAGAGAGAGAGAGAGAAGAGAGGGGGTTACTTTTACGGCATATCAACCATCTTTTGGGTTATTTAATGCCAAAGCAAGTCATTTTGATAAACCAAGGACTTGAGTTGACTACAGTACCTGTCGTGGCTTAAGTGGTCTCGCAATTAAATATTAGAAAGGCTCATCGCTGCTTAATTTCGGTGAATTAACGGAAAACGATGCTTTCAGCGTAACTTGACCATAAACCATTGAATGAGGAACCCAAGTCCTAATCTATCAATATATCTATCTATCTATCTATCTATCTATCCCATTCCGTTCTCATCTATCTATCTATCTATCCATTTATCTACCTATCCATCTCAGTTTGTTCAAATCTATCT
>CM042173.1:64057875-64097875 GCA_023376005.1 Doryteuthis pealeii
CAAAATTTATTTTTACACCTGCCGGAGGATGTTTATTTTTGCTAGTATTAATAAGTAAATACATAATGATTCAGTCTCTATTTGTCTAAACTACGTCACTGCTTGCGTCACATTCATTTCAGAAATTAAGTAATTTTATCAATGAGTATTTAATTTATCATCATCATTTTGTCGCACATACAGCACGGGTATCCATGACAATCTTTCGCCAACCTTCCCTATCATTCATTGCACCTGGGAGCTCCTCTGTGTAGCAGCCAGCATCCTCACATAGCTGGTCAATGTAGGTCCTTGCTGTGCGTCCCACACTTGCATGTCCATGTGTTGGCTTCCACAGGAGAACGTCGCTCACGAATTCATCCTTGCTTCTCCAGCAGTGTCCTGCATGTCGAGTCCGTCTCGCTCGGATAGTTTGTGAAATGGGGGGCAGGTGACCGTACAGCTGTTTCCTTATAGTCAGTATAATTACTACTAAAAATAGTAAAATTCTATAAAAAATCAATTAATTATCAAATTTTCACGAAAATGTTATATTTATTCACCTTTAGATGAATTTTTGTTTAATATAGTTTTTCCTAAAATATATTATTGTTGATTATGATAATATAAAGTATTGCAGCGAATAATTATGCTGATAATGTTTTCCATAAGAATACTATAAAGATGTATATCGCTACTTAATATCGTTAACAATTGTAACATAACCACACATGATATCTATTTCAGGGATAACGATGATAATCTATTAATATTAATTAATACTAGCAATAAAAAAATAAGATATTGCCTGAGGGGATGGCAGTTAAAAATTCAATGTCAGAGAGAAAGTAAGATGATCAATTTTCTCAAAGGAGTAAAAAGAAAAGAAAACAATTTGAAATGGAAACTTAGTTTTGATAAATTTAGATATGTATTAAAATAAAACAAATATATAAATATATAATATCAGGCGTGTATTTATAAAAAATGTAAAAAATAAAAACAATGACGTTCGTTTAAGGTAGCATGCTCAAACTCCGAGTGAATCTATTCTATGTTATGACAATTTTGGGTAATGTGACGTAAGCAGTGACGTAGTTTTGGTTACAGACAAATAGAGACCTAATCTCCATTATTCATAGATTGGAGATTGGGTGTATTTTTGTCTGTAACCCAAAACTCTGTCACAGCTTACGTCAGAATATTCTCAATGTTTGCGTAAGTCTATTAATAAGTATTTAATTTCTAGTCAAAATCGTTTATGCATAGAATAAAAAAATTAAAAAACCTGTGTAATATACACTCAAAATTTAACTAAGCAATTTGAAAATTTGTTTGTTTTTTGGTTTTTTAAAAATTTTTTTTATTTCTCTGGTCCTTTTTTTCAGTAACAAGAAATAAACTAAAAAGTTTACAAATTTTTACATACCTATGGTTTTGTGTAGAATTTATGTATAAGAATTGAAAATAATTTTTAATTAATAATTAATAAGTAAAGTCGTCGGGGCGGCCTAAAGTCGGTATCAGCCAATCAGCGAGGGAGTCTATCCCCTTTTCACTAGTGCTAGACTAAGGAGATTGTTTTGGCATCTGAGGTGAATCACCACAACCTACCATCAGATCCTTACTTTACCGCACAGATCCCTGTGCTACTCATACGCTGAGTTGGCGAGGACCGGAATCGAACTAGGAACCATGTGGTTTCTAGCCGAACACTCTACCGACTGAGCTATATGCACTCAACATTTTATGTGAGGGGGACAGGACTAAGTTTCCATTTCAGATTTTTTATTTTATTTTATTTTATTTATTTTTTTACTCCTATGATAAATTTGATGATTTTACTCACTTATGATACAAACTCTGAGATATTGAATTCCTAATTCCCGCTAACTTCAAGTAATATCATTCAAAAAATAATTTTTACCTAGCCTGGAGGGTATTTTTTTTTTTGGCTGTTAGTATTAATAATAGAGATTCGGTCTCTATTTGCCTGTAACCGAAACTACGTCACAATCATTTCAGGAATTAACTAAGTTTATCATAGGGCCGGGTTAGCTCAGTCTGTAGAGCGTTCGGCTAGAAACCACAAGGTTCCTAGTTCGATACCGGTCCCCGCCAACTCAGCGTATGAGTAGCTCAGGGATCTGTTCGGTAAAGTAAGGAGCTGATGGTATGTGTGGCGCTCCACCTCAGATGCTAAAAACAATCTCCTTGGTCTAGCGCTATTGAAAAGGGGATAGACTCCCTCGCTGACTGGCTGATACCGACTTTAGGCCGCCCCGTTGACTTTACTTTTTTTTTTATTACTACATAAAGATATTACAATTCTATGAAAAATCAATTATTTGTCAAATTTTCACGAAAATTTTATACTTATTCACCATTAGATGAATTTATGTTTAATATAGTTTTTTTTCTAAAATATATTAGGGGAAAATTGTTTTTACTAGGTCGACCCTCCACCTTATTTCATTCTAGAAACGTTCTGAATGTCCTTACTGTCGTAAAACAAAACAATATCTCAGTGGATTGGAGAGAATAGGATACTTTTTAAATTTCAAAAATGTTATTCTATTTATTTAATCCTCAAGCAATGTCCTTCAAAATTTATTTTTACACCACCCGGAGGATAAATAAATACATAATGATTCGGTCTCTATTTGTCTGTAACCAAAACTACGTCACTGCTTGCGTGGAATTAAGTAAGTTTATCAGTGCCTATTTAATTTATAGTATCATTATTATATAAAAATATTAAAATTCTATTAAAACTCAACTAAATGTCAAGTTTTCACGAGAATTTCGCTCTATCTGATGGTGAAGTTCCTGTTTTGGAGGTTTGGGGAATGTGGAGCACCCCTTCATCACCATTGCTCATTGGTCCACTCTGACCTGGAGTGGTAGTACATGTTAGGGTCCCATCTATGGGTTAAATAGAAAAATGTATTTATAAACAAAATTGTATTATCCATTAAGAATTGATTTATTTCAAAACTTTATCGGCATTAAATGACCCACTGAGGTTGATATGCCATAAAACAAAACAAACCAAACCAAAACCAAAACCAAACGAAAATTTCGATAATGATTCACCTTTGGATGAATTTATGTTTAAGATAGTTTTTTCCTAAAATATATTAGGGGAAATGTTATTTTTTACTAGTTCGACCTCGCCCCTTCTATTTAATTTTATTAAATCCAAACAAAATATATTGTACTCGTACGGTTTTTAAATTTTTCTCTAAAAAGTCTGAATAATTAAATCATAATTTTTTAGAAACGTTTTGGAGGTTCTTACCGTCGTAAAACAAAACAAATATCACAGCAGAGTGGAGTGAATATGATGCTTTCAAAGTAAGTAATTATTTTCTTTTAATATCAAACATTTTATTTTATTTAATTTTTACCACCCCCTCAGGCAATATCTTTCAAAAATGTATTTCTACACCGGCCGGAGGGTGTTTTTGCTAGTCTTATTATAATGGAGATTATGTGTTTTTCTGTCTGTAACCGAAACTATATTACTACTCAAGTCACAATTCCCTTAATTATTTACGTCAAATTCTCCATGATTTCATTCTTTTAAACCTTCAGTTATTAATAAAAATTGTTTTACATTATTAATACTGTTGACCATATCTACGTACTAATATCATGCAATTGTATTTATATATACAACAAAATAGCGGTTTACAGTTTGAACGAGAAGGCTAATTTGCATATTGATATTTAACATTTTATTTTAATAAATATGTGCTTGGTATTATTGATTTCTAATTGTTTGGTTTTATCTTAAGAAATATAAACAAAAATCTCGTGGATAAATCTTAAAGAAATTTATTTACAAGAAGAAATAAACTGTAATATTATCCTTTACTTCCTATTTTAACTAAATAGTTAAATTAGGAAAATTTACCAATGAAAGAGGGGAGTAATGGAAAATGATGGAATAGTTAGTTTCAAAGTTGTTCTATTTTTCGATTATACCCCCTCTGTTGCAGATCTTTTTATCTGCATTCTTAGTCAGTTTCATTAGCCTTTCTAATTTAATATGATATTTTATTATATCAAAACTTAAATACTTGCGCCCGGAGGGTGCATATATTTGCTAGTAATAATAATGATGTTGAATCATTATTAAGTTAATGGCGATGGAATGATTATTTCATTAAACTTTCTCATATAAACAGGAATATATAGGCGTTCGTCGTGTAATGATTTTCGAGGACAACTGGACACGGTGTCTCGAGTTCAAATTCTGGACGAGGCTATTTGCATTTCATATTGCGCTATTGATCTTGAGAGAAGTATGCATCCAACTGCTCTATCCCCCACTATTAATAAATAGCAGGGCAGATTGGGCTCTTTAGCAACACGGAATGAGTTCAAATACTGAACTCGGCTGTTTGCAGTTCACATAGCGCTAATACACTTGAGAAAGACACGAATCCAATTATTCTCCCTCCAGCGATGAGTAAATAATAGTGCAGACTGGGATCTTTAATATTGGTATGGCAACCGATCTAGGAGAAGAAACTCTGAATTCAAACCTGTTCAAATCCTATCTGTCTGAATATTTGAGATGAGGCTTGATAATTTGTATTTTTTTTCGGACTATTGCCCTCATCTTTATTGTTATAGATATGTCCAACATATCGAACTTCCGGTTTCGGCCGGGGGTCCCGTGACCTTCGGCCGCTGGACCTTACAAGTTAGCATCGTTGATCCCAGCGGGGCATACCTCCAGGGAACACCAGCCCCCTTGATTTAAAGAAGTAGGGCTGAGTTTATTGCCCAGTGCCTGAGGCACCCCCTTGAGGGGGAATGCCGACGGGGTCAACGCATTTTTTGTGCTTACCACCTATGAGCTTCGGCTTGTGGGTGGGCCCACATAAAATGTCATTGTGTCACGCCCTCATAAGTGGGATGAGAGGCAAATATCTATTTTTATTGTTGTATACACAACGTTTCGGCCGATGTACCCTCCGACCCTCTTCATGTTTTTTTTTTAACGAACTGGGGAAGATTGAACTCGGAAACCTTCTCTTCGAACTCGGGAAAATTCTTCCCCTTTTTGGGGCGCCTTAGGCTTCCGTCGTTAAACATTACGGGTTGCCATCCATGGCCAACAATTGGTTCCAGCAGAGGGGTGGACCAGGGGAGTAATATAAATGAGGATGTTATTAATGTTGAGGACGGTCAAAAGGAGGAAGAAAGGTTATTTCTTATAAGTCAAACATGATCAAAGGGGAACCACTCTTGACTGATAAATTATTTATTCATTTATTGATCTACTAGGAAAAATGAAGACGTGGTTAGGGTTAGGGTTAGGGCTTAGGGTTTAGGGTTAGGGTTAGGGTTTAGGGTGAGGGTTAGGGTTAGGGTTTAAGGTTAGTTTAATGGGAAAACAAATAATTTATCAGTCAACAGTGGTTCCCCTTTAACCATGTTAGACTTATAGGAAATAACTGGGAGAAATATGAAAAAGTAAAATAAAATAGGCGGAATGGACTATTGTTGGTATCTGACGAACAGAGATGAAGTCTATCCCCTTTTCTCTAGCGATAGACCACGGAGATTATTCTATACGTCTGATGTGGTGCGCTACACATACCGTCAGCTCCCCACTTTACTACACAGAAACTGTGCTACTCATACGCAGAGTGGGCGAGGGCCGGTATCAAACTTGTGGTTCCGAGGCGGACGCTCTACCGACTGAGCTAAATCCTCTGAAACTTGGTGTTTGACGCTGGAGGTTTTTTTTCCAAATAGAAAATATATTTACTGTCAATAAAATATTAAGCGTATATTTATTATCGCTGTCTCTTCACAAGTCGTATCAGTTGGTTGTCTTGCTATGACAATGAGAGGATTATCCATTTATCCCAATATAATTTGTTATTTGATCCCTTTGATGTTTTTAATGCGTATATATATATATATATATATATATATATATATATATTATATATATAATCATTTTTGTATATCTTCTAGGAGATTATACGTTTAAGATTTATTCAGATTATTTGATCTCAAGGCAAGTCAAGATCAAAGGTCTAGCACTAACCACACACACAAACAAACACACGCACACATACACACACACATATATATATATATATATTTATATATATATATATATATATGTGGGGGGGGTGTTTCAAAGAATACACGGTGACCACATCGTCGGTGATGTAATCCCATGATCACGAGGCATTTCAACATCGTAAACCTTCACCTGGGTATCTAAGCTAGTGTTGATCAGCCACAATCTTGTGGTCAGGGAAATCTTGGCAGCGAATAAACCATATATATAAATATATATATATATATATATATATATATATGTGTGTGTGTGTGTGTGTGTGTGTGTGATTTTATATATGAAAAAGATGACTTATCGGTGAAATTAGCCACAATGGTTAGTTGATACAAGTTTCATAATGATAAGACAGCGATATAACAAACATAAAGTGCACAATACGTGAATAGAGCAAATTTATCATTATAATGGTATACACCACAGGAATAACCTACTCTAGTTTCAATATAAGGATCTTCATGGTTAAATCCACTGAATTAATCAAGATATTGATTAATTCCAGCCGATTGTACGCGTGTATTTTAGTGTTCATAACCACTAAATACACGCGTACAATCGGCTGGAATTAATCAACATCTTGATTAATATCTTGATTAATTCAGTGAATTTAACCCTGAAGATCCTTATGGTGAAACTCGAGTAGGTTATTCATGTGTATCCACTTATAGTATATATATATATTGATATATAGATGTAAAGAGTAATTATATACAATTAAATGATACGACAAGCAAATTTGGCGAAAAACACGTACGCCGTGTGGGACACTGGACAGGTGCTTCGATCTATATTAGGTCTCATCAGGTGTGTACACCGTGATCTCTACCAGACTGAGATCGAACCAGCGACCACAGAACGCAGTGCCAAAGACTCAACCCTAACCCACTAACCCACACCACACACGAAACTCGCTAACTCAACTTTTCAATGATAAACGCTCAGTTTTGTGTGTGGCGTGGGCTGGTGGCCTAGGGTTAGAGTGTCTGACTGTGCGTTCCGTGGTCGCTGGTTCGATCACTGTCGAGTGAATATCACGGTATACTCTGCTGATGAGACCCCATATATAGGTCGAAACATCTGTCCAGTATTGCACGCGTTGTTCTACGAATTTACTTATAGGGTCAGTTAAATGTGTGTGTGTGTGTGTGTGTGTGTGTGTGAATGTGTGTGATATTAAGTGTTCCCTTGATAGAATTCAACCAAAATTGAGAACTCAAACGTACATATTAAGATTTGTATATATGTTTCTATATATTTACGTTGTATTAAGAATAAATGGATACCTTGGTTCAGATGTCTAGCTGATACGACTTTGGCCACTATATAAATATATTAAAATATATATACTATATAGATTTATTTCGGCATTTCTTTGCCTTATTCTTACACAATTTGAACACCTCACACCCAGTCTTATTGGTATTTGAAATTTGAAAAGAAACAAAAAACAAATAAAAAATCAGTGAAACGGGAAGATCATATCAATGAGACTGAGAGAGAGGTCTTCAAATTAGTAAAAATCAGACTGAGGAGGCAAAGAAATGCCGAAATAGATTTATATATCAAAGCCACGGTATTCATTTATTCTTATATTTATATATAAACGGATTCTAAAATTACAAACTCACGTGAGGGGACTGAACGCTGACAACGGAATACTCCGTTATTATAAAAATTTTACAGACGCTGCCGCTGTTAATAACAACAGAGACAAAAGATCCGTTGAACAGGAGCGACATTCATTTGAAAAAGGGAATCTAACGAACCCGAAAATTTATGATAACAAATAATCAAAAAATAAGTGAATATAATACTCCATAACATCGAGTTCATTCATTTATTTATTTTTAGATGCTTCGTAATAACGCCCAACTTATAAAAAACATAAAACAACACACACACACACACACACACATATATATATATATATATATATATATATACATATATCGGGGTGGCCTAAAATCGGTATCAGCCAGACAGCGAAGGAGTCTATTCCCTTTCCATTAGTGCTTGACCGAGGATAATATATATATATATATATATATATATATATATATATATAGTGTGTGTGTGTGTGTGTGTGTGTGTGTGTGTGTGTTTGCTATGTTTATAAGTAAATAGTGCACAATATATTTGATATGACATGTATATCTAGTTGAGGTAGCGTGTACATGAATTTAATGGCATTTGGTAACTGAGAGTTTTTCGACGGCACGATTTTCAAACCAATTAACTGTGTTTATTTTTGTTTTCCTTGTAAATTGTAGTATTGTGCTTTATGGGGACGGGAAAACCGGGTGAGGGGAGATTCGTTTTATCGTTGAATTGCATGCTGGGCATAATGGCTTTGTTTATGCAGAATTTATTAGGTACTATCTCTCTCTCTCCTCTCTCTCTCTCTCTCTCTCTCTCTCTCTCTCTGTATGTATGTATGTATGTGTATGTGTGTGTGTATGTCTGTGTGTGTGTGTGTGTTTGAATTTTTCAAACATATTTCAATCCTAAAAGTAAGGAATAATTTAGTATAATTTTCGTGTCATTAAACTAAACACTAAAAAAAGCCTCTAGGAAGAAAAGTTGATTAACTCAGCATTAGTATATATATATATATATAATATATATATATTATATATATATATATAATTCTAGGCATATAGGCTTTTTATGGTCTGATTTTAGGTTGTCCTATAAACTTGTGAAGCCAATATCATAGAGCATTGATTTTCGTCTCAATCATTCATGGATATTATTATCTTAATAATACAATATAATACATAATAATGATATATATATATATATATTATATATAATATATATATATTATATGTGTGTGTGTTGTGTGTGTGTGTGTGTGTGTGTGTATAAATGGAAATTGGAAATGAATCCGACAAATATGAGGAAGAATGAATAAAGAAAAGAAAGAACAGAATGGATAATAAAAGACGAATTTAATCAATATCATTTACACATGTGTTTCGGTCAGTTCATCTGTGTGAAAATATTCGCACACAGAGAAGATTCGACCTTCATCAGAGTGAAATTTTTATTTTGAATGAACTAAACTATGAATTCAAAATAGAATTCATCAGAGTGAAATGTTATTTTGAATGAACTAAACTATGAATTCAAAATAAAATTTCACTTTGATGAAGGTCGAATCTTCTCTGTGTGCGGAATATTTTCACACAGATGAACTGACCGAAACACATGTGTAAGTGATATTGATTAAATTCATCTTTTATTATCCATTCTGTTTCTTCTTTTCTTTCTTTATTCTTCCTCATATATATATATATATATATATATATATATATATATATATATATATATATATATATATATATATATATATATATATATATATATATATATTCTTTCAGACTATTATCAACAATAACGGATACACGGAGACTAAAAGTAGACTTACAGATGAAGTCAACGACGTTTAATAATTGTCAGTTTCCCTATATTATTCTGTATCGTTCCTTAGTAAACCTTTACCCCTATCTTTGATACACGTTGTGTTTCTTTTTATTCTCTCTTAACTCCAATACTTGAGCTACAACACCGTGGGATGGCAACTCTGTATCTTTGCTTAGTAAACCTTTTCACCTATCTTTAATACTCGTTGTGTTTCTTATTATAATTCTCTATTAAATCCGATACTTGCGTTACAACAACTTGGTATGACAACCTATCTAGGAGAAGGAAAACTAAAAATTCAAACATGTTCATTCTTTTTATTTGATATATTTAGAATGAATATTTAGAACATTTAGAATAAATATAGAATTTAGAGAAACAACGAGATCTGACGAGACTTGTTAATGTTACATAATTATTGGATCCCTAATGCTTTTATAAGGTATTGTAGAAATCGTTATGGCGATTAGTGTAGCTGATGGCCTTGAGAGTGAGTGACAGCGCTTGACCTCGCTCTGACCTTGTTTTCCGGGGATAAATCGTGAGAACCGGAACCCCCATAGAAGGCCCTCTTCCGGTTTAAGGATATAGTAAGTTTAAGTCAGTTAGAAGTTAGAAGCCGAGCTTGTAAGATGTGAGTCTCACTGCGCAGAATGTCTGGTTGGGGATTTATAAATAAAGTAACATCAACGTAAATCGAAGTCTTGTGTTTATTACCTAAAAACTAACAATGACACAGGGCTTCTGATAAGGAGTTAACCCCTAACAGAAACCAGACACGGAATCCAATAGAAGACCAGTCCTAGAAGAGACCAGACCAAGATGTTAGAAGATAGAACCAAAGCCGACCAGAAGAATAGACGACCAGAGTAAGAAGTAAGAAAGGTATACAACGTTATATGCTGATTTGGTACGGTGAAAACGTCAGTATGTAACATTAATTCATCCAAGCAATTGTTAATTAGTCTGCTTACTTTGGACATTTGCTTAGTAAACCTTTTTCCCAATCCTTAATACACGTTGTGTTTCTTCCTATTATTCTCTGTCAACTCTAATACTTGAGTTACAACAGCCAGTCTAGGAGAAATTCAAACCTGCTGTCTCCGCTTAAAATTGACCTTGTGTTGCATCCTGCTCGTAACGGTGGAGTTTGGTAAATAGGTATTTGTAAAATTTGAAACTGCTAATCGTCAATCTATATTTTAAATGAGATTGCATCAACTTATATTTTTCTTCCGAGATCTCACGGGACTTGTTAATTCAACACGTTGTATATTTTCTTAGTAAACCTTTTCCCCTATCCTATAAATCCATATCTTAAGTGAGACTGCATCAACTTCTTTTTTCGACATTCATTTCTTGTATTTAAAATATTTAGAATAGTATCTGACGAAGACTCGCAAGAAAGAAACAATGAGATCTCACGGGACTTGTTAATTCAACCTAGCAATTGTTAATTACTCTTTTCAACTTGTATCTTTGCTTAGTAAAACTTTCCCCCTATCTTTAATAAACGTTGCTTTCCCCCCTATTATTCTTTGTTAACTCTGATACTTAAGTTACAACACCTTGGTATGGCACCTCAATATATGCTTGGTAAACCTTTTCCCCTATCCTTCATTACTCTGTTTCCTTGTATTCTTGCTTAATAAACCAATTTCCATATCCTTAATGCTCTTTGTGTTTCTTTCTTATTATTCCCTGTTAACCACGATAATTGAGTTACAAGACTTTGGTATAGCAACCAGTCTAGGAGAAATTCAAGCCTTTTAACTCCGTTTAAAAATTGACTTTCTGTTGCACCCTTCTCATAGCGGAGGGGTTGGGTAAATAGGCATTTGTAAAATTTGAAACTGCTAACCATCAATCTATATTTTAAATGAGACTGCATCAGCTCCTTTTTTTTTTTGACATTTATTTCTTGTATTTAACATATTTGACACATGCTACATTTATATGAAAGATTTTATTATTATTATTATTATTATTATTATTATTATTATTATTATTATTATTATTATTATACCCTTCTCATAGCGGAGGGGTTGGGTAAATAGGCATTTGTAAAATTTGAAACTGCTAATCGTCAATCTATATTTTAAATGAGATTGCATCAACTCCTTTTTTTTCTTCCGAGATATCACGGGACTTGTTAATTCAACACGTTGTATATTTGCTTAGTAAACCTTTTTCCCCATCCTTGATAAACATTGGTTCTCCTATTATTCTTTGTTAACTCTGATACTTGATTTACAACACCTTGGTATATGCACTCTGTATTACTCTGTATGTTTGCTTAGTAAACCTTTTCCTTTTATACAACCAGTCTAGGTGTAGGAAATCTATAAATTCGAGCCTGCTAACTCCGCTTAAAAATCAACGTTGTGTTGCATCCTGCTCCTAGCGGAAGGGTTGGGTAAATAGGTATTTGTAAAATTTGAAACTGCTAATCGTCAATCCATATCTTAAGTGAGACTGCATCAGCTTCTTTTTTCTTTTTTTTTTTTTGACATTCATTTCTTGTATTTAACATATTTGACACATGCGACATTTATATGAAAGATTATTATTATTATTATTATTATTATTATTATTATTATTATTATTATTATTATTATTTGGTCTTTTCAATGTTTACAGTGTTTTCCACCACCTGACTCGTTCTCTTTCTTCCTTCTCTTTTGGTTAGAGGATCCTGCACCACCTCCCCCACCAACAACACTTTCTCCCTTTTATCCTTAACTGTCTGTCCTCCTACCCCCCCTCTTCCCGCTTTTACACATAAATCAACTTGTTTTAATTTTCATCGCCACCGCCATCTATATTCATTGAACGAATTGAAAATTCAAATCTCGCACCCGTTCATTTTAAGATCCCCGCCCCCTTTAATAAAACAAATTAAAAATTCGCCCCAAAATTCTCTACAAAAATGTTTTAAAAGAAGGTAAAAATCGAAACCCTCACCACGCCACACACCACACACCACGCACCACGCCACGTCTCCATAGTTCTCCTCTTTCTGATACCCTTAAATATTTTTGTTTGTTTGCTTGTTGTTGTTTTTTTGTTTGTTTTTACTCCCTTTCGTTCTTATTTATCTTTCCTTGTCTCTTTTGAATAATTAAAACCTTTCCCACCCTCACCACCACTTCTCCCTCCATCTCTTCTCTCTCTCTCTCTCTCTCTCTCTCTGTCTCTGTCTCTCTCTCTCTCTCACTCATTTATTAACTGCGTGTTGCTGTGTCGCTTGACTATGTTTGAGATTTTGAATGTGAAAGTGTTAATCTGTATGTACTCATTGTTGTGCCTATGTATTTCAAATATATATATATATATATATATATATATATATATATATATATATATAATATATATATATATATATATATATATATATATGCGTGTGCATATTTCATTTCTGGTCTTAATCAGAATCACTGGACTGGTTTTCCGTATTTTCCTTCCTTCCTTCATATATATATATATATATATATATATATATATATATATATATATATATATATATATATACATATTGCTTATATATTATAATTAACCAAAATTATTTTCCCATAATATATAACATAGATATACACATATATACATTATATATACATAACATATATACATATAGATATAATACATAGACATAAAAATAGACTCATCATATATATATATATTATATATATATATATATATATATATATATATGCGAGTGCATATTTCATTTCTGTTCTTAATCAACGTTCCTGCATTCGTTTTCCGTATTTTATTTCCCAGTCATCCTATAACTTTCATTCATTATAATTTCCTTCTTTAATTCCTTCTGTATTTCATTCTCATTCATTCATTTTTTAAACTCTTGTTGCTTTTCGCTCCTTCTTAACTATATCAAATATTTTAGTCTTCTGATTTTTTCTTTTGCATTCTTTCATTCACTTTTCTTTCTTTTTACAGAAATCCGTTCTTTCTTTCTTTCTTTCTTTCTTTCTTTCTTTTTTTCTTTCTTTCTTTTTTTTTTCTTTTTCTTTTTTCTTTATTCTTTCTTTCTTTCTTTCTTTCTTTTCTTTGTTTTTTCATTTGTTCCCCTTTTCCTTTCATTCGCTTTTCTTTCTTTTTACAAAAATCCGTCCTTTCTTTCTTCTTTTTGTTTGTTGTTTGTTTCTTTTTTTTCTTTCTTTTTTTCTTTCTTTCTTTCTTTCTTTCTTGTTTTGTTTTTTCATTTGTTTCTTTTCCTTTCATTCACTTTTCTTTCTTTTTACAGAAATCCGTTCTTTCTTTCTTCTTTTTTTTTCTTTCTTTCTTTCTTTTTTTCTTTTTTCTTTCATTTTTCTTTTTTTTCTTTCTTTCTTTCTTCTTTCTTTCTTGTTTTTTTTTCATTTGTTTCCTTTTTCCTTTCATTTACTTTTCTTTCTTTTTACAGAAATCTTTCTTTTCTTCTTTTTTCTTTCTTTCTTTCTTTCTTTTCTTTCTTTTCTTTCTTTCTTGTCTTGTTTTTTTTCATTTGTTTTCCCTTTTCCTTTCATTCACTTTTCTTTTCTTTTACAGAAATCCGTTCTTTCTCTTTCTTTCTTTCTTTCTTCTTCTTTCTTTCTTGTCTTTGTTTTTTTCATTTTTTCCTTTTTCTTTCATCACTCTTTCTTTTTTTTTTACAAAATCCTTCTTCTTTCTTTCTTTCTTTCTTTCTTTCGTGTCTTTGTTTTTTTTTATTTGTTCTTCTTTTCTTTTTCTTTACCCTTTTTATTTTTCCCACTTTCATTCATTCATTTTTTCCTTCATTTTCTTCACTTTCTTTCTTCTTTTTCTTTCTTTTATTATATTATTCTCATCAGTTTATGTGTCCCCTGAGAATTCCCCTAATTTTATTCTTACTTAATTTCATATAGTATTTGGCATTTTTTCTTCCGTTTTTCTTCAATTTCATTCATTCTTTAAAAAAAATAATCACCTTGGCTAGCGCTGGTCAAAAGGGATAGACTCCCTCGCTGTCTGGCTGATACCGACTTTAGGCAAAACCCCGATGACTTTACGTACTTTCTAATTTGCTTCAATTTCATTCATACATCAATTCCTTCATTCTTTCTTTCTTTCTTTTAGTCTAATCCTATATTTCCCCAATTCATTCATTTTCCTCACTGCTATATTCTCTTAATCATTCAAAGTTTTCCTTATTCCTTTCTTCCGACCATTGTTTCCTTCTTTCTTTCTTTCTTTATGTCTTTCTTTCTTTCTGCTATCTTTCTTTATTTTCAGACACTTTATTCTTTCTTTCCTTCTTTCCTTCTTTCTTTCTTTTTTTTCTTTCTTCTTTCTTTCTATGAGTCTCTTTCATCGTATATTTCCTTCCTCCATTTTTTCGCAGCCATTATTCTTTGGCTTGTTCATTTTCATCAAATCCTTTCTTTCTTTCTTTCTTTCTTCTTTTTTTTCTTACTTACTTACTTTCTTTTTCTTTTTTTCTTTCTTTCCACTTTACTTTCTTTCTTCCTTTCCTTCTTTCTTCCTTTCTTTCTTATCATGTTATGATTCTATTGTTCCCTAATTTATCTTCTTCTTTAATCCCAGAATGCACTTGCCTTTTTCAACCTTTTTATTACATATTTCAACTAATTTCTTTCTTTTTGTTCCTTATGTCTATCTCATTATATATTTCCCATATTCATTCAGTTTTTAGTTTTTAATCTTTGTTAAACTTATAATTTTCATATTTATCTTCCTAAAAGGCTTTCTTCCTTTCTTTCTGTTTTTCTTTCTTCTTTCTTTCTTTTTCTTTCTTTCTGTTTTCTTCTCTTCTTTCTTTCTTTCTTGCTTTCTGTTTTCTTTCTTCTTTCTTTCTTTCTTTCTTGCTTTTCAGACACTGCATTCTTTATTCTTCCGTTTCTTTTCTGGTTTTTTTCTCTTCTTCTTTCTTTTCAGACACTGTATTTCTTTCTTTCTTTCTTTCTTTCTTTCTTCTTTTTTTTTCTTCTTTTTTTCTTTCTTTCTTTCTTTCTATGAGTCTCTCATTGTAAATTTCCTTCCTCCATTTTTTTCGCAGCCATTATTTCTTTGGTTTGTTCATTTTTATCAAACCTTTCTTTCTCTCTTTCTTCATTCCTTTCTTTTCCACTTTACTTTCTTTCTTTCTTCTTTCTTCTTTCTTTCTTATTTTTCTTTCTTTCTTTCTTTCTTTCTTTCTTTCTTTCTTTTCTTTTCTTTTCAGATGCAATCTTTCTTTCTTTCTTTCTTTCTTTCGTTCTTTTCTTCTTTCTTTCTTTCTTTCTCTTCTTTTCAGACAATTTCATTCTTTCTTTCTTTCTTTCTTTCTCTTTTCTTTCAAGACAATTTCTTTTCTTTCTTTCTTTCTTATGATTCTCTCCTCATCGTATATTTCCTTCCTCCATTTTTTCGCAGCCATTATTTCTTTGGCTTGTTCATTTTCATCAAGTTCTTTCTTTCTTTCTTTCTTCTTTCTTCCTTCCTTTCTTCTTCTTTCTTTCTTCTTCTTTCCGGACCGTCATGTCTTTGTTCCTATCATATTTCCACCCCCACCCCCCATCCATATATATTTATAACCATTTCCCTATTCACGTCACAAGGATACTTTCCTTACTCTTCCCCAATATCTTAAAATTCAAAATTCATTTTTTTAAATTTTTCATTTAAAAAAAAAAAAATCATGTTTTTAAATTTTTCTTGTTTTGTTCCTAGCTGATTATATCGGGTCTGGAGCGTAATCCAAGACGCGAGTTTGGCGGCAGCACTGGTGAGTGGGTTGGGCGGGGGAGGTGCTGAAGAACCAGCAGCGTTGATGACGTCATCATAAATTATTACCAACGATAAATGGATGGCATACAGGAAAATGGTTTAAGTGTATTCCGCGCCACGTTTTTCCTTAGTGCAAAACCAGAGATGCTAAAAACGTTTATGAAAATGGTGGGCAACGTGTGTGTGTGTGCCCAGGCGCGTATGTATCTGTGGAGGTTCCAGTATGTGTATGTATATATATATATAATATATATATATATATATATATATATATATGTGTGGTGTGTGTGTGTGTATGTTGTAAGAAGGGGGGCATGTTTGTTTGGTTTAAAGTAAGATCGTATACATAAATTAAAGACGAAGAGAGAGATAATGAAAACGTGAGGTGAAATATTGGTAAAATGAAGAAAGCGACAGGGAAGGCGAAAGCGGCCATTTTGGATGGGTGTACAAAGAAGACGGGATAGGTAACGTGTTTGTTATCAATTCCTAGAGCAGATGGAATTAAATATCGTCGATCTATCTATCTATCTATCTATCTATCTATTCTATATAATATATATATATATATATATATGTGTGTGTGTGTGGTGTGTGTGTGTGTAGCAATTTAGCAATCAATCTATCTCATTCTTTTAATATCTTTCTATTTTTGTATCTATCTATCTATCTATATATCTATCTATCTATCTATTCATATCTATTTATCGCAATCGGTTTATATCTATCTATCTCTCACATTCATTTCATATCTAAATCTATTTATCTTAATCTGTTCATATCTATATATCTATCTATCTTAATATGTTCATATCTATCTATCTATCTATCAATCTATCTCACTCTGAATGTATCTATCTCTATTCATATCTATTTATCTCACTCTATTTAGATCTCTATCTATCTTATCTATCTATATATATAATATATATATATATATTATATATACATATATATATATATATATATTATATATTATATATATACATATATACATATATATATTGATATCTATTCCACTATTCATATATCTATATATACTATATATCTCTCCCTTTCCCTCTTGTTATCTGTCTTTTCATATATACCTTTATCTATCTATCCATTTATCTATCCATCTATCTATCTCTCTATTATATCCATTTATCTTATTCTATTCATATCTATATATATATATTTATATATACATATATTGGTATCTATATATCTCACTATTCATATCTATCTTTCTATCTATCTATTTATTTATTTATTTATCTGTTTATCTCTGTCTTTTCATATATACCTTATCTCTCTCTCTCTCTCTCTCTCTCTCTCTCTCCTCTCTCTCTCTCTCTCTCTCTATCTATCTATCTATCTCTATCTATTCTCTATCAATATCTATCTGTCTCAGTCTATCCATTTCCCTGTTTCTCTATCTACTACTATCTCAGTCTATTAATATATGCATCTATCTATCTATCTCCTCCACATCTCTCTCTCCACATCTCTCTCTCTCTCTCTCTCTCTCTCTCTCTCTTCTATATTTATATATATATATATATAATTATATATATATATATATATATATATATATATAAAATGCTCATTATTTTTCTCTGTGTTTCCGTTACTTTCTCTCCTGAAATTACATATGTTTATTGTTATGTAATGTCCATAGAATAGGCAAACTCACCATTAATCTATTAACTAAAAAAGCGCGGATTTTCGACTCAAGATGACTCATAAATATCGCTGAACTATTTATTCATAGCCGTATTTTCGAATTTCTATAACAATAAAAAAGACATCCTTTTTTCATTGATAAATGAGCCAAAAAATATGAGACAAAAAATGTTAATAAATGAAGCAATAATTTTAAACTGTGTAATTTGCTGATGAAGAAACATGGACTCAAAGAAAACAAAACAAAAAAGGACAAGGAAAGACAACTCCAGACAAAAAAGGAAAAACCAAGACAAATATAAGTTCCGTATGCAATCGTGTATAAGTCGAATTTTCAAGAGTTGATTCATCTATATATTAATACCCGAGCCACCTCATGTAGCCTAATGGTTAGCAAGCTAACTTAGCAGACCATTGTTAGTAAGTTCGATTCTCACTGGGTGCTTCGTATTTCTGGCCTTGTGTCACATCTAAGCCAAGCTTAAAAAATAACTATACATTAATACTCGTAGGGCGCCTCTTGTGGTGTAATGGTTAGCAAGCTAGATTCGCAGACCATAGTTAATGAGTTCGATTCTCACTGGGCGCACCTTACTTCACATCTAAGCAAAGCTTAGTAAATAACTATACATTAATACTCGTAGGGCGCCTTTTGTGGTGTAATAGTTAACAAGCTAGATTCGCAGTCCATTGTTAGTGAGTTCGATTCGCACTGGGTGCCCGTATTTCTGACCTAGTGTCACATCTAAACTCAACTTAGTATATATATATATATATATATATATATATTAGTACTCGTGGGCACCTCACGTGGTGTAATAGCAAACTTGATTCGCAGACCATTTTTAGTCAGTTCGATTCTCATTAAACGCCTCACACTTCTGGCCTTGTGCCACGTCTAAGCCAAGCTTAGTAAATACCTATTTATTGATACTCGTTGGTACCTCACGTTGTGTAATGGTTAGCAAGTTAGATTCGCAGACCATTGTTATTGAGTTCGATTCTCACTGGGTGTCCCTTTACTTCTGGCCTTGTGTCACAGCTAAGCTTAGCAAATAACTATAACATAGGATAGTGAGCATCTCGTGGTGTAATGGTTAGTAAGCTAGATTCGTAGACCATGGTTAGTGAGTTCGATTCTCACTGGGCGACCCATGCTTCTTGCCTTGTGCCAGATCTAAGCTTAGTAATTAACTATATATTAATAGTCGGATTCCTTAATTCTACGATCGTTATCATCTTGCATCCCCCTCTGCTGAAGGCGTGACAGGATAATTGGGGGGGGGTATATAATTTAAGAATTATTCATTTAATATTTTAGATAGTAGACATTAACATTTCTTTTCAGAGTAGCTGGATCATTGCAAGGTCTATTTTTTACATAGGGATTTAAATGGGGCATCCCACGAGGATTCAACTCACGATTCAGTAATAATGGATATGCGGGACTAAACTTAAAAATCCCCTCTACCCAGGCCACGCCGGGTAGCCGTTGCTTTTTTTTAATAATTCTTTTTAAAATTCTGGTTTGATAAGAAATTTATTTTATATACTAGCTGAAAATACCACCTTACAGGTAACTTTTAATTTACATGAACTGACCATAACTTTATCACTGCTTCGTTGACAGGACTTAGAATAATACGTTGACTGTATCCTCCCAAAATGTTGATATCCAGGGTATAACACTGATCTGGAAAATATGAAGTACCTTTTCATTGCAGTGACTTCCAGGTCCACTTTAACCTTAATTGGTAATACTTGTTAAGGTTTCATCTATAGGTCACATCTGTTTGAAAATTATTTGTATTTGGTTTGTTTTGTTGTACGGCATATCAACCTCAGTGGGTCATTTAATGCCGATAAAGTTTTGAAATAAATGCATTCTTAATGGACACTCAATTCTTTTTATAAACACAGTTTTCTATTTGACCCAGAGCTAGGACCCTAACAGGTACTACCACTCCGGGTCAGAGTAAACCAGGGAGCAATGGTGATGAAGGGTGCTCCACATTCCATAAACCTCCCAAACTGGAACCTCACCATCAGATAGAGTTTAACGTCATTCCCAGGACATGTAAGACCCTCAGCTACCACCTTTTAGTACCCATATGATAAAAAGGCTGGGGCTTGCCACAAGGACAATAGAGTTGGAGCAATCATATAGGTGCTAGGGCTTGATACGAGCAGCCGATTGATCGGAGGGGGCCTCTCCGACCGCCTGTCTAGCTCAAGAAAGGGTCAAAGTGGAATATTGCATGTCATGAACTGCTCATCCACCTGGTTTCTATCCTTAAGCATCACGGGTCGCCACCCACGGCCAACAGGTGGCCCCATTGGGTGAGTCTTACCCCTCTGCAGAGGTGCAGTCGGTGCATTCTAAAGCCCCAGCCGACAGGGCAGTTTATTCAATCGAACAGTAACATAATCAAAATATAATTTTTACTTATTTTTTTTTTTCATAAAACAATTCTTTAAATTGAAAAAAAAATTGAATTTGAATTAATGAAATAAATCTATGCATTTAATTTTAAATCGAGAATTGGCTTTTTTTCCCAACTTATCTCGGAAGTGCGGTGTACTCATTCATTGATATTACTTCCAGTTCAACTCTTACCCTTCTGCAGAGGTACAGTTGGTGAATTCTAACGCCCCACCGACAGGGCGGTATTTGTATGTGATAGGAATACTTGAAACTATATAACTGTAAAATATTTGTTTTAAGAATAGTTATTTGAAACTATAATTCTTAACTGGGGATTATTGTTAGTTACTTGAAACCATGAATGAAAATAATTTTCAACGTACAAACCATCTTCCAATAAAAATCCATTAACTTCAAAAAGTTTTACATCAAGAGATTTTACTTCTCTAATAGGCAACAACAATTAGTATAAATATCTCCATAGTGCAATATCATTTAGACTATTAATTCGAACAATTGGTAAGTCAACAGTTTTCTTTGATATTAATCTATTTGAACAGCTAAATTCATGCTTAAAAAAACCCCCAGTATTTTTACTTTTTATAACACACACACACACCACACACACACACACACACACACACACACATATATATATATATATAATATAATATATAGTCGGGGCGGCCTAATGTCGGTATCAGCCATGCAGCGAGGGAGTCTATCCCCTTTTCACTAGTGCTAGACCAAGGAGATTATTTTAGCGTCTGAGGTGGAGCGCCACACCTACCATCAGCTCCTTAGTTTACCGCACGGATCCCTGTGCTACTCATACGCTGAGGGGGATATTGAACCAGGGACCTTGTGGTTTCTAGCCAAACGTTATACCGACTGAGCTAACATATAAATGGATGCGCGTGGTGTAATGGTTAGAGTCAAGGGAAATGGACTCGTCGACCCGAGTCCAATTCCTGAACGAAGATGTTTGCATTTCACATGACGCTAATACCCTTGGGAAAGGTATGAATCCAATTCTCCCTTCAGCTATGGGTAAATATCATGGCAGTCTGGGCCCTTTAAGCATGGCTAGATAAACAGTCTAAGAGAAGGAAAACTCTGAATTCAAACCTGTTAAACTCCGCTTAAGAAATTGACCTTGTGTCGCATCCTTTTCGTGGGGAGGGCTTGGCTCATATATATATATATATATATATATATTGTATGTGTGTATGTGTGCGTATCTGTATGTACATATGTATCTATATCTATCTCATTTCGTTCATATCTGCTAACTCGGTTTCTTTATATCTATCTATATATTTTTCAGTCTATCTATCTATCTATCTTATTCTGCCTTAGTGACTTAAAAGATTGCTCGTCTCTATCCAGCGTTAATAGAGTCCGTCTCAGAACCAAAGTAATTTTGAATACTCACTTTTTAGTTTCCTTGTTTTATAGATATTATCTCTACACCAGTTATTTATACACCAATTATCGGATATATATATAATATATATATATATATATATAATATATATATATATATATCAGTCATCCACAGACACGAAGTTTAGTTCTCATCAGTGTGGCTCGACCTTTTAACAGCTACCTCTAGCCTAGAGAATTTTCGTCTGCCAATTTCCTTACCCTTGCGGCCACAGCGGCTGTCAGTCTAGGGTGAACAATTAATTGATACATACCTACGGGATATGTTTTTACAATCACCAAAGAACTCAAGTCTGTAAATAGTGACAAGCGAGTAACGGCTTACGCCTAACGGTGAAATTTCAATTAATGTACCCCCTATAGTGCTCTATCATGCGGGTTAGGAGGGCCGGGTTAACTCAGTCGGTAGAACGTTCGGCTAGAAACCACAAGGTTCCGAGTTCGATACCAGCCCTCGTCAACTCAGCGTATGAGTAGCACAGCGATCTGTCCGGTAAAGTGAGGAGCTGGTGGTAGGTTCGGCGCTACACCTCAGATGCTAAAATAAGCTCCTTGATTTAGCGCAAGTATATATATATATATTATATATATATATATATAATATACATATATTATATGTGTGTGTTTGTGTGTGTGTATGCGCATGTATGTGTCGTATATATATATATATATATATATATATATATACGACACATACATGCGCATACCACACACACACACACCACACACACACACACACATTATATATATATATATATGTATGTATGTATAATATATAGTCATCCCCAGACACCGTGTTTCAACGTATCACATCTCTTTAGTGTGGCTAGACATTTGCAGGCTACCTCCCGCTGGGATGGAAACCCAATCGATTTATCATCAGTCAATCTCTTCAATCACTCGTCCATCGTCACCTACTAACTGGGAGGGTGATTTTAACTGATAAATACTCACATCTAATATCTCTATCACGTATATTGTCTACTTTCCGAATCATACTGCATATCTTGGCACACCAAGTGAGATTGTGATAACAATACACTGTTGTAGATAGAAGAATTACGAGAAATAAAATATCCTGTGGACTATCATGTACAGACGTGTATGAAACCTAAGGTCGCAGATAAACATTCATGTGATTAAATACATATAAGTACAGGCTTAGCTTAGTCGGTAGAGTGTCCGGCTAGGAATTAGAGGTTCCGAGTACGATTCCGGCCCTCGTCAACTCAGCGTATGAGTAGCACATGGATATGTGCGGTAAAGTGAGGAGCTGATGGTAGGAGTGGCGTTCCGCCTCAGACGCCCAAACCATCTCCTTGGTCTAGCGCTAGTAAAAAGGGGATAGATTCCCTCGTCTGGATGATACTGACTTTAGGCCACCCCGACGACCTCACTTTACTTTACTATTATCGTTATTATATTTTTATATTTTTGAATTTGAAACATGTCTTTTTCTTTCAAAAACTGTTACATTAAAGATATACTATTATGACGTTGGCGGAGAAACGCGTAGCGGATGTTCTAATGACGAAACGATCGCATGGCTTGCACGCTTTTTGGAACAACAATGCTTCCGGCTTGAATTTATATTATTTTCTGCTTCTCTCTCGATGAGTCCGGATTAAAAAAACAAGCTCTGATTATCATTTTTATAAATCGAAATATTGTTCAATATTAGCTATGAATATGATATAAAATGTTTTCATTTTAACAGCATTGTGTGTTTTCTTTCTCTCTCTCTCTCTCTCTCTCTCTCTCTCTCTCTCTCTCTATATATATATATATATATATATATATATATTAATATTTTATTTTTGCTTGAAGGCAATTACAATGCGCATCGCATAAAATTCGATAATTATAGAAGATAAATAATATTGACAAGTGAATCTCGCAAAGGATTACTCGGTGTGTATAACATCGTACAGCAGCTGTTTCGACTTTATTAAGTCTCATCAGCGATGTATACAAACGATCTCCCTCCGACAGAAATCGAAACCGGACTTCGTGCTGTATCGGTGGCCGAGGCAGTATAGTTTCTGACTATCCTGCTGAAGTCCCGGTTTCGAAATATAAAAAATATAGATATTGATATATACTTTATTCAACAATGCTTCTAAAAATAAACAAATATCCCAAAATCTCTCTCTCTCTCTCTCTCTCTCTCTCTCTCTCTCTCTATATATATATATATATATATATATATATATATATATATATATAATATATCGAGATTAAGTGTGGGCATGGAGTCAAAGGCGCCTGGTTATTGATAGTGTCTTGCCACATGGTCAGAAGATTGCATAGTCTTGAAATTGTCCACGCTAGATTAATTTAGATATCAAGTAGATATCAATGATATCGTGCATTGTTTACTTATAAATACTAGCAAATATATGCACCCTCCGGGTGCAAGTATTTAAGTTTTGATATAATAAAATATATTAAATTAGAAAGGCTAATGAAACTGAATGAGAATGCAAATAAAAAGATTTGGAACAGAGGGGGTATGATTGAAAAATAGAACAACTTTGAAACTAACTCTTCCATCATTTTCTGTTACTCCCGTTTTTCATTGGTAAATTTTCCTAATTTAACTATTAGTTAAAATAGGAAGTAAAGATTAATATTACAGTTGTTTCTTCTTGTTAATGGATTTATTTTAAGATTTATACCCGAGATTTTTGCTCATATTCAATAAGATAAAACCAAACAATTAGAAATCAATAATACTAAGCATATATTTATTAAAATCAAATTTCTAATATCAATATGCAAATTAGCCTTCCCATTCACACTGTAAACCGCTATTTTTTGTATATATAAATACAATTGCATGTTATTAGTATGTAGATATGGTAAACAGTATTAATAATGTAAAACAATTTTATTAATAATTGAAGTTTAAATAAAAATAAAATCATGGAGAATGTGATGTAAATAACAAAGGGAATTGTGACTTGAGTAGTAATATAGTTTCGGTTACAGACATAAAAACCCACAATCTCCATTATAATAAGATATAACCCATATGATCTATAATATATACGAGGGTTAGTAAAAAAGTAAAGCAATTTTAGATATTAAGAAAATATAGAATAATTACAAGACAAATGAAAAATAATGATACAAAATAACTCTGATATATAATAGGCTCAGAATAACGTTTGTAATTCTCTGAGACTCTGTGAAGCCAACATATTTTAGGGTATCTTTATAAAAGTACTTATTAAAGTACAGAACAATTTTTGATAAATGCCTACCAACCTACAAACATACATATTTGATAAACGTTTGTTTTGCAAATAAAAAATAAATGAAAAAATAAATGATAATAAAATAATAGATAAATAAAAAAATAAAAAAATAAATGATAATAAAATAATAGATAAATAAAAAAAATGAAAAAATAAATGATAATAAAATAATATAAAAAATAGTTTGAAAACAACATCGCCAAAAGTGAGACTCCATTTTATAATAATGGCGGCGGGACTTTCCTCGATAAGAGCGCCATTTTGTCGTTCATTGCCACTTGCAAATATTGATCAGACGAAGACGAATCAAAACATTTTTTTGGCCACCAGTAATTACTTGTAGTAATTAAATCAGACTGAAATTTCCTTTTTATTGCCACATAGCTTCTAATTATAATTAAATCGAACAAGATTTTCCTTATATATATATATATATATATATATATATATATATTGCTTTCCAATCATATTTCATTAAATAAACAGAATTTTTTTATGCTGGGTAAGAATGATAATAAAAAAAGGATTCTTAAACTCATAATGGAAAGCTAAAAGTTCGGTTATTACTCCCATATGTTCTCATCATAGAACACCAATATTCATACATTTTATATACATATAAACACATATATTTAGCCTTTTTCTATCTCCCCCACTCTTTCCACTCTTTCCATCTATATACATACACACACACACACACACACACATATATATATATATATATATATATATATATGTATACAAACATATGCATGTATATATACATACATATATATATATATTTATATTTACAAACACCGCCCTGTCGACTGGGGCGGTTAGAATGCACCGACTGTACCTCAGCAAAGGGGTAAGACTCACCTGTTGGACGTGGGTGGCGACCCGTGATGCTTAAGGATAGAGCCCAAGTGGATGAGCAGTTCATGACTTGCAATACTCCACTTTGGCCCTATCTTGGGCTAGACGGGCGGTCGGAGAGGCCCCCCCCCCCGATCAATCGCCTGGTCACGTCAAGCCCTAGCACCTATATGATTTTCCCAACCCTATTGCCCTCATGGCAAGTCCCAACCCCATTTTATCATATGGGTGCTAGAAGGTAGTGACTGAGGGTCTACATGTCCTGGGAATGACGTTAAACTCTATCTGATGGTGAGGTTCCAATTTTGGAGGTTTAGGGAATGTGGAGCACCCCTTCATCACCATTGCTCCCTGGTCCACTCTGACCCGGAGTGGAAGTACCTGTTAGGGCTCCATCTATGGGTTAAATAGAAAAATTCATAAATAAATTGTATTATCCATTAAGAGTTGATTTATTTCAAAATTTATCGGCATTAAAGGACCCACTGAGGTTGATATGCCGTAAAACCAAACCAAACCAAAATATTACTTATATATATATATATATATATATATATATATATATATATATATGTATATACTTTTATTATACTCACACACATATATAGACGTCATTATCTATCTATCTATCTATCTATCTATCTATATATATATATATATATATATATATATATATATATATATATATATATACTGTATATTGGTTGGATTCGTAGGAAATGGACCCGAGTTCAATTCCCGGACGAAGATGTAAGCAATTTACATGGCGTTAATACCTTTGGGAAAGGTATGAATCCAAAATCTCCCTCAAGCTATGGGTAAATAGCAGGGCAGGCTGGGCTCTTTAACCATGGGTAGGTAACCCGTCTAGAAAAAAAAAACTCTGAATTCAAACCTGTTAAACTCCGCTTTAGAAATTGACCTTGTCTCACATTCTGCTCGTGCGGAGGGATCGGTAACCACTAAGAAATAAAGATAATAATATATGGTATTGTTTATTTGCATACTGGTTTTAACAAAATCGGTTTTAATAAATAATTACTTGGTGCTATTGATCTCTAATATTATTTTTTTAATTCTCCAGTTTATTGAAATCAATCCTATGAATGTTTTCATATAGAAATCAATTAAAATATAATTAAAATAAGTGTAATATTTTTATATACGTTCTTATTTAATTTCGTTTGTGTTTCTAATTTAATATATTGCATTACACTAAAAAAAACTTTTAGTTTTTGTAACGACATGAGAGGCGTCAGGACCGAAGAATTAGAATGAACTTTGAAAACCTTGTCAAGCGGATTCTACATAATTAATGAGACTCCCAACAGGAGATGACCGGTAGGGACAGTTGGAGAGAGAAGAGAGAGAGAGAGAGAGAGAGAGAAGAGAGAGAGAGAGAGAGAGAGAGAGAGAGAGTCATGGATATCAGTGTGTCAGGATGATGATGATGATGATGATGATATTCAATTTTAGTTTAGTTTAATTCTAATGTAATATGACGGTTCCGAAATCGCCTAGCAAGGGTTCCATCATCTAGAGCAGGTGCGTGATGTGGTGACCCCCAAGTGACCACGAGAGTAAGGAAGTAGAAATGTCATCGAATAACACCTGGAGAGGACTAGTAAAGTCAACAACATGTCAAACTTCCGGAAGTTGAACGACATAAATACAGTGTCATGTGACAGGAACTAGATAGAAGACACAGTAGATTGAAACAGACCGAGAACAGAAAAAACAAATGGATTAATTTCGCATTTCGGGGGTGGGGTGGCGATTTAAGGGGACGATCTTTATTGAATACAATGTATTACTTATTAATTTGGTGTTCAAAGGCGATCTTTATTAAATACAATGTATTTCTTATTAATTTGATGTTAAAATGGCGATCTATATTAAATACAATGTATTTCTTATTAATTTGGTGTTAAAATGGCGATATTTATTAACTACAATGTATTTCTTATTAATTTGGTGTTAAAACGGCGATATTTATTAAATACAATGTATTTCTTATTAATTTGGTGTTCAAAGGCGATCTTTATTAAATACAATGTATTTCTTATTAATTTGGTGTTAAAAGGGCGATATTTACTAAATACAATGTATTTCTTGTTAATTTGGTGTTAAAATGGCGATATTTATTAAATACACTGTATTTCTTATTAATTTGATCTTAAAATGGCGATCTATATTAAATACAATGTATTTCTTATTAATTTGGTGTTAAAATGGCGATATTTATTAAATACAATGTATTTCTTATTAATTTGTTGTTAAAATTGCGATTTTATTAAATACAATGTATTTCTTATTAATTTGGTGTTAAAATGGCGATATTTATTAAATACACTGTATTTCTTATTAATTTGATGTTAAAATGGCGATCTTATTAAATACAAGTATTTCTTATTAATTTGGTGTTAAAATGGCGATATTATAAATACATGTATTTCTTATTAATTGTGTTAAAACGCGATTTAAATACAATGTATTTCTTATTAATTTGTGTTCAAAGGCGATCTTTATTAAATACAATGTATTTCTTATTAATTTGGTGTTAAAGCGTGATCTTTATTAAATACAATGTATTTCTTATTAATTTGGTGTTAAAATGGCGATATTTATTAAATACAATGTATTTCTTATTAATTTGGTATTAAGGCGATGATTTTTATTAAATACAATGTATTTCTTATTAATTTGGTGTTAAAGCGGCGATTTTTATTAAATACAATGTATTTCTTATCAATTTGGTGTTAAAGCGGCGAGTTTTATTAAATACAATGTATTGCTTATAATTTTTGTCAAGGTGGTGATTTTTATTAAATACAATGTTTTCTTATTAATTTGTGTTAAAATGGTATTTTATTAATACAATGATTCTTATTAATTTGGTGTTAAGTGGTGATTTTTATTAAATACAATTTCTTATTATTTTGGTGTTAAAATGGATTTTTATTAAATACAATGTATTTCTATTAATTTGGTATTACGGCGATGATTTTTTATTAAATACAATGTTTTCTTATTAATTTGGTGTTAAAATGGGATTTTTATTAAATACAATGTATTTCTTATTAATTTGGTGTTAAGGTGGTGATTTTTATTAAATACAATGTTTTCTTATTATTTTGGTGTTAAAATGGGATTTTTTATTAAATACAATGTATTTCTTATTAATTTGGTGTTAAAATGACGATCTTTATTAAATACAATGTATTTTTTATTGCTTTATTATTGAAGCAGCAATCTTTATTAAATACAATATATTTCATTTTAATTTCTATTAAAGTTTCCGATCCTTATTAAATACACAGTATTCCATTTTAATTTGTTCTTAAGATTCGATCTGTATCAAATACATTCTATTTCATATTAATTTGGTGTTAATGCAGCGATCTGTATTAAACACACTGTATTTCGTTTTAATTTGTTCTTAAGGTTTCTATGTTTATTAAAAACATTGTATTTTTTATTACTTTGGTATTAACGGAGCAATCTTTATCAAATACACTATATTTTGTTTTAATCTGTATTTATATCTATTTACCAACCCCTCCGCATGAGCAGGATGCGACACAATGTCAATTTCTTAAGCGGAGTTTAACAGGTTTGAATTCAGAGTTTTCCTTTTCCTAGACCGGTTGCCTAACCAAGGTTAAAGAGTCCAGTCTGCCCTACTATTTACCCATAGTTGGAGGGAGAGTAGGATTCATACCTTTCCCAAGAGTATTAGCGCTAAGTGAAATGCAATTACCACGACCAGGATTTGAACTCGGGGCGACGTGTCCATTTCCCATGACTTTAACCATTACACCACGCACTTCCTCTGTATTTAAGGTTTCGATCTTTATTAAATACATTGTATTTCGTTTTAATTGTTTCATAAGTCAGTGATCTTTATTTAATATATTGTATTTTATATCAATTTGTTTTTAAGGATTTGATCTTTATTAGATCGACTTGTACATGAGTTACACACGAGTATATTCCAGCTACCTTTTTTATTTGAATATCTACCTCCTTCCTGTTCATTTTCTTACCAATCATTCGAATCAATAGCCAAATCTTTTTTTCTTATTTTTCTTTCATTTCCTCTCCCTCTAGTGTTTTCCGTAAAGATTAGCCTGTCAAATACCATTCACCTCGATTTTTTTTTAAAACTAAATTTTTAGTTTCTTTTCTCCGTTTACTTCGTTTTTAACCAATCAAGTCTTTTATTTTTACTTACGTCTTTCACTCTCTGCTTTGATTATGCAGTCATTCTTTTTGTGGGTTTTATTTGTTCTTTTTTTCGTTCTTGAAGAATTTTCCTTCTTGCTAATTCACATCAAACTAGTCTTTTTGTGAGAGCCGGCTGTCAGAAAGGCTGTCACCTGAGAAAGTCGTTCTTTTGCCTATAACGAAGGCCAAATCTCAATTATCCCGTTTTGATGCCCCTTTTAACATTGGCAAAACCACAGATAAAAAAAAAATGAAAGCGAAATTAAAAAGGAAAGAAAGTGGTTACAACTCAGAACGATACATATACAAATATGAAAAAAAAAATGCATGTATGTCTGTCTGTCTAACAGTCAGTATGTATATATATCAGTATAGTCATATATGTATATTTATCCAATTCAGTCTGATCATATATATATATATATATATGCACACACACACACACACATCACACACACACCACACACCACACACATATATATATATATATATATATATATATAATATATATATATATATAATTATATACATATATATCAGTCAATAACGTTCTATCTGAATTTCAGTTTATCCTCTCTATCTGTCATCTATCATCGATTAATTTCACTATTACAGCTCTCNAAGAGAGAGAGAGAGAGAATCCGAATCGTGTAAAGGCAATAATCGATGATAGTATTGACAGATAGATGAGGAATAATATGAGTAATACTAGATAGAAAAGTTATTGACTGATCATATGATTATATGATATATATAATATATATAATATATATAATATATAATAAAGTGTGTGTGTGTGTGTGTGTGTGTAGTGATTGGTAGTGTATACATATATATATATATATATATATGATCAGACTGAATTGATAAATATACAATATATGACCTATACTGATATATATATTTCTATATACTTATATAATATTTATAATTTTACTGACTGTTAGACAGACAGACATAGCATGCATTTTTTTTTTTCATATTTGTATATGTATCGTTTCTGAGTTTGTAACCAACTACTTCTTCCTTTTTTAATTTGGCTTTCATTTTTTTTTTATTCTGTGGTTTGCCAATGTTAAAGTAGGGGCATCAAAACGGGACTAATTGAGTATGGCCTTCGTTATAGGCAAAAGAAGCGAACTGTTCTCAGTGACAGCCTTTCATGACAGCCGGCCTCACAAAAAGAACTAGTTTGATGTGAATTAGCAGAAAGGAAAATTCTCAAAACGAAAAAAAGAACAAATAAAACGCCAAAAAAAGAACTGACTGCATAAAATAAAAAACAAAACAGAGAGACTGAAAGACGTTAAGTAAAAATAAAAGACTGATTGGTTTTAAAAACGAAGTAAACGGAGAAAGAAACTAAAAATTTAGTTAAAAAAATCGAGGTGATGGTATTGACAAGGCTAATCTTTACGGAAAACACTAAAGAGGGAGAGGAAATGAAAGAAATAAGAAAAAAAAGATTTGGCTATTGTTCGATGATTCGGTAAGAAAATGAACAGGAAGGAGGTAGTATTCAACAAGAAAAAAGGTACATGATATAACCGTGTGTAACCATGATAACAAGTCGATCTAATTATAAGATCAGGAATGCCTTAAACTAAATCTATATTATAATGGAAGATTGGCCTGGGTTTGTCTGTCCCTTAACCGAAACATATATTACTATACCTCAAGTCCCACAATTCTTTAGTTATTTACGTGCAATTCCCATGATTTTTTATTTTAAACCTCATTATTATAACAATGTGTTTTAACATTACTTAACACTGTTGAGCATCCCATCTACATACTTAATAACATGCAATAGTATTTATATATACAACAGAAATAGAGGTTTACAGTATGAATGGGAAGGCTAAAATTTGCAAATATTGATCTATAAAAAAAAATGATTTTGGATAAATATTATGCACTTAAGTAAATTAATGACTTTCTTGAATTGTTCTGGTTTTATCTTATTGAATATGAGCAAAAATCTCTTCATAAATCTTAAAAGAAATCCCTTAACAAGAAGAACTAACTGTAATATTATTCTCTTAACTTCCTATTTTAGCTAAACTTATTTTAAATTAGGAAAATTTTACCAAATGAATAGAACGGAGTAAACGGTAAATGATAGAAGAGTTAGTTTTCAAAAGTTGTTCTATTTCTCAATCCGATACCCACCAGTCTGTTCAAAATCTTTTTATCTACATTCTTCTATATTCCACGCTTCTTAGCCCTTACTTAAAATCTTAATATGACTTCTTATTAACAATGTAAATACTATCAACGGAGTTGCACTAATTTGTACTATTGATATAAAATACAATATATTGTAATAAAGATCACTGACTTATGAAACAATATAAAACGAAATACAATGTATTTAATAAAATCGAACCTTAAATACAGAGGAAGTGCGTGGTGTAATGGATTAAAGTCATGGGAAATGGGACACGTCGCCCGAGTTCAAATCCTGGTCGTGGTAAATTGCATTTCACTTAGCGCTAATACTTCTTGGGAAAGGTATGAATCCTACTCTCTCTCCAACTATGGTAAATAGAGGGCAGACTGGACTCTCTTAACCTTGGTTAGGCAACCGTCTAGGAAAAGGAAAACTCTGATTCAAACCTGTTAAACTCCGCTTAAGAAATTGACATTGTGTCGCATCCTGCTCTGCGGAGGGGTGTAATAATATAAATACAGATATAAAACAAATATAGTGTATTTGATAAAGATTGCTCCGTTAATACCAAAAGTAATAAAAATACAATGTTTTAATCAACATAGAAACCTTAGAACAAATTAAAACGAATACAGTGTGTTTAATACAGATCGCTGCATTAACACCAAATTAATAGAAATATAAGTGTATTTGATACAGATCGAACCTTAAGAACAAAATTAAAATGGAATACGGTGTATTTAATAAGGATCGAAAACTTAATACAAATTAAAATGAATATATATATTGTATTTAATAAAGATTGCTGCCTCAAATAATAAGCAATAAGAAAATACAGTGAATTTAATAAAGATCCGTCATTTAACACGCAAATTAATAAAGAAAATACATTGTATTTAATAAAAATCACCCGCATGATTAAACAACCAAATTATAAAAAACATTTATTTAATAAAAATCACCTATTAACACCAAATTAATAAGAAATACATTGTATTTAATAAAAATCCCTTTAACACCAAATTAAATAAGAAATACATTGTATTTAATAAAGATCACCTTTAAACACAAAATAATAAGAAATACAGTGTATTTTATAAATAATCACCACTTAAACACCAAATTAATAAGAAAACATTGTATTTAATTAAAAATCACCTAACCTTTAAACACAATGTTAATAATGAATATCAGTGTATTTAAAAAAACGCCGCTTTAACACCAAATTAAATAAGAAATACATTGTATATTAAAATCATCACCGTTTTAACACAATTAATAGAAATACATTGTATTTAATAAAATCACCGCCTTTAACACCAAATTAATAAGAAATACATGTATTTAATAAAAATCGCCATTTAACACCAAATTAATAAGAAATACATTGTATTTATAAAGATCACCGCTTTAAACCAAAAATTAATAAGAAATCCAGGTTATTTAATAAATCACCCGCTTTAACACCAAATTAATAAGAAATACATTGTATTTAATAAATATCGCCTTTAAACACCAAAATAATAAGAAAATCAGTTGTATTAATAAAAGATCACTTAAAAACCAAATTAATAAGAAAAATGTAGTTTAATAGAAAATTCGACCAGTTTAACACCAAATAATAAGAAATACATAGTGTATTTAATAAAATCGCCTTTAACACAAAATAATAAGAAATACATGTATTAAAATAATCGCCATTTTTAACACCGCAAAATAATAATAAATACAGTGCATTTAATAAATCCGCATTTTTAACACCAAAATAATAAGAATACAGTGTATTTAAATAAAGACGCCATTTTAACAAAATAATAAGAAATACAGTGTATTTAATAAATATCGCCATTTTAACACCAAATAACAAGAATATACATTGTATTTGTAAATACGCCTTTAACACCAAATATAAGTAAGAAATACAGTGGTATTTAATAAAGATCGCCTTTTAACACCAAATTAATAAGAAATACATTGTAATTTAAAAAATCGCCGTTTAACACCAAATTAATAAGAAATACATTGTATTTAATAAAGATCGCCATTTTAACAACCCAAATAATAAGAAATACATTGTATTTAATAAAGATCGCCATTTTTAACACCAAATTATAAGAAATACAGTGTATTTAATAAAGAATCGTAACGCTTTAAATCGCCAAACCCCACCCCCGAAATGCGAAATTAATCCATTTGTTTTCTGTTCTGGTCTGTTTCAATCTACTGTGTCTTCTATCTAGTTCCTTCACATGACACTGTATTTATGTCGTTCAACTTCCGGAAGTTGACATGTTGTTGACTTTACTAGTCCTCTCCAGGTGTTATTCGATGACATTTCTACTTCCTTACTCTCGTGGTCACTTGGGGGTCACCACATCACCACCTGCTCTAGATGAGAACCCTTGCTTAGGCGATTCGGAACCGTCATATTACGATTAGAATTAAACTAAACTAAATTGAATATATAATCATCATCATCATCATCATCATCATCTGCATGACACATGATATCCATGACTCTCTCTCTCTCTCTCTCTCTCTCTCTCTCTCTCTCTCTCTCTCTCTCTCTCTCTCTCTCTCTCCAAGCTGTCCCTACAGGTCACTCTCCGTTGGGAGTCTCATTAATTATGTAGAATCCGCTGACCAGGTTTTCAAAATTCATTCTATTCTTCGGTCCTGGCGCCTCTCATGTCGTTACAAAACTAGAAAGTTTTTTTTATGTAATGCAATATATTAAATTAGAAACACAAACGAAATTAAATAAGAACGTATATAAAATATTACACTTATTTTATTATATTTTAATTGATTTCTATATGAAAACATTCATAGATATGATTTCAATAAACTGGAGAATAAAAAAATAAAAAAATAATATTAGAGATCAATAGCACCAAGTAATTATTTATTAAACCACTTCGATTTTGTTAAAACCAGTATGCAAATAAACAATACCAAATATTATTATCTTTATTTCTTAGTGGTTACCGAATCCCTCCGCACGAGCAGAATGTGAGACAAGGTCAATTTCTAAGCGGAGTTTAACAGGTTTGAAATGATTCTTATGAGTTTTTTATTCTATACGGAGTTACCTCTCACAGTTCATAAAAGAGCCGCCAGTGTTCCCTCCTATTCTACCCATAAGCTGGGGAGATTTGGATTCATACCTTTCCCAGGTATTAACTGCCATGTAAATTGCTACATCTTCGTCTTCGGGAATTGACTCGGGTCCAATTTTTCCTACGACATCCAACCATATACATAAACGTATAATATAATACTATATATATATATTCATAATATATTAATATTTCTTATCAATACGTACCGGATTCATAACAATCCATCGCATACCTCACATATGAAGTTTATGATGATGCAGATGACAGAATGTGTCCACATCGGTAGTGCGGCCTTAACGGAAGTCATGATCCCTTTCAGCAGTGTCGGGTCTTTCGCTACTGGAAGTATAGGGAGTGGCGTAAGCTGTTCTCGTTCCCTCTTAGTTCACAATATGTGCATATAGATAACGACATATATGGAGTGGTTATAAAGTATACACACACGTAACAAACCACTACATATATAATATATAATAATATATATATATAATATAATATATATAATGATGTATTAATGTAAATATTTTGGTTTGGTTTGGGTTTTGTAGGCATATTAACCTCAGTGGGTCCATTTTAAGATGCGCATAAATTTGAAAAAATTCAACTCTTAATGGATTAATACAATTTTTTTATAATCATTTTTCTATTTAACCATAGATTGGACCCTAACAGGTACTTCACTCCGAGTTCACAGAGTGGAACCAGGAGAATGGATGTGAAGGGGTACTCCACATTCCCTAAAACCCCCAAAATTGGAACCTCACCATCAGATAGAGTTTAAACGTCATTCCCAGGACAGTAGACCTCAGTCACCCCCTTCTAGCACCCATATGTAAAATGGGGTTGGGAGCTTGCCATAGGGCAATAGGGTTGGAAAATCATATAGGTTGCTAGGCTTGACGTGACCCAGCGATATCGGCGAGCTCGTCTAGCGCCAGGTAGGCAAAAGTGAGTATTGCAAGTCCATGAACCTGCTCATCCACTCTGGGCTTCTATCCTTAAGATCACTGGGTCGCCACCCACGTCCAACAGGTGGTCTTGAACCCCTTGCTGATAGACATCTCGGATGCAGTTCTAACCGCCCCAGTCGACAGGGTTGAATGTTTGTCAAAATATACAATAATACTAATTATTATATGTATATATACATAACAATAGTTCGACAATAATTAGTATTCCAGCACAATTATATACATATAATATTAAGGATAAATATAATTCATAATATAAACTAATTATATTATATAGTACTAATACCTTAACGATAAAAGTGCATAATCTTAGATACCTAAGTATTTAGACTCTACCTACAGCGAAGGATTTATATGCAATATATATATATAAATCAGCTTAATATACATATACACATCAAATAATTATTAATAATATAAATTGTATTTTTTTTCTTATTGGACCAAAATAAAAACACGAACAACTGTAAAAATACCAATAGATATTTTTAATTGGTACGAATATGCTTGGTCCTGCCTCTCTCTTTATTAAACACTTTTTTAATTCTTATATATCTGATTAGATGTTTCAGTAGTATAATATTTTACATCAAACTTTCTGACTGCGGTTTTATTTCACCATCCTCTCTTAAACGGCGGAATAAAACAACTCGTTCACGTGGAATATAAATTACCTTACTTATCTCCAATTCACATGAGATACAGACCATACAACCACCCTCGAAACCACGCCCCGGTTATCTTTTACCATCACGCCAAACAAAATTTCCAATTTTCTTCCTTTTTTATTATTATTACATTCCCTAATGTCCACTTTTGACTCTCATGCTGTTTCGTTGGCACAAATGTATTCACACCTATCTCCTCATCTATAATCTCGTGATGAGACCTAATAGAGTCGAAAAATTTCAAGATTTGATTTTTCTCGATTTTTAGCCCCACATTTATTAGTTTTAATCCCGCTAATACATAAAATAATTAACTTTCAAATTTTAGTCGGACTAAAATAACACATATTCTGCCAATATTTTTTTTATATATATATATAAAGATGTGTGGTGGTTTAGTCGTTCACCTAATTCGATCACCATTGCGGCAGGAGGAGTCTATCCCTTTCATAGCTACAAACACCAAGAGAATTATTAGGCTCTGAAAGTGGAGCGCCACACCTACATCACTCCTTAGTTTACCGCACGGGATGCCGTGCAGCCGTGCATACGCGTGAGGGGGAGTTTGAACCAGGGCCGTTGGTGTTTCGGTGCCGGAACGATCTAAGGCGGGGGGCGGGGGAGGTCGTAGCCGGAGAGCGCGCTGTGTGTCAAGGTAGAGGAATGCCCGAGGATGGCCAGGGATCGCTGGGCAGCCTAGGGGAGCGGTGGGCGTGGGATCCGACTGAGCTAACATATAACTGGATATGCGTGGTGTAATGGTAGAGTCATGGAAATGGACCGTCGACCCGATCCTCCTGTGACGAAGCTGTTTGCATTCAAAGCTAATACTGGGAAGGTAATGGATCAATCTCCTCAGATGGGTAATATCATGTGCTGGCCCTTTAAGCAGGCTAGATAAAAACAGTCTAAAAGAAGGTAAAACTGAATTCAAACCTGTTAAACTCCGCTTAAAATTGACCTTGTGTCGCATCCTTTTCGTGGGGAGGGCTTGGCTCATAATAATATTATATATATATATATAATATATATATATAATATTGTATGTGATTGGCGTACTGTATGTAATGTACTAATCTATTCATTCCTTCAATACGTTAACTGTATCGGTTTCTTTAATATCTATATATTTTCATCCTACTATCACTATCTATCTGCCTTAGTGACTTAAGATTGCTCGTCTCATCCCAGCGTTAATAAGTCGCGTCTCAGAAAAAGTAATTTTGAATACTCACTTTTCAGTTTTCACTGTTTATAGATATTATCTCTACACCAGTTATCTGAATACACAATAATATATATTTATATATATATATATATTGCAGTACTGAATTAAAAAGCGCGGAAAAAATATGGCTGTTTTAAAAAATTTTTTTCCTTTTTCTTAAAGAAAAAGTGAGGGTACCTATTAGATAAAATCTAATGAATTGATATTTTTCGTTCAATGCCATCAGAGAAAACAGTCATTGATAATGGTTTGATTGTGGTTGGTTTTGTTTTTGGTTTGTTTGTTTGTTTTGTTTGATGTTGTTAGACGATGGAATAGTCAGAGAGAATACGAAAGGATTTTTTTCTCATAGGATAAAGATTTTCGTACAAATTTTCTCTGGATGACATTGACAAAAAAGAATAATTCATTTAGATTTAAATAATAAGGGTACCCTCACTTCTTTAGAAATTTTTAGCAATATAAATATATATCATCAATCCACAACAAGTGTTCGAAGTTTACTTCTGCATGTGTGGCTCGACTTTTAAACAGCTCCTCTAGCCGGATCGAACCAGCGAATTTCGTCTGCCAAGTTCCTTACTCTGCAGCCATCAGCGGCTGTCAGTCAGGGGTTAAAATAATGATACATACCTACGGGCTATGTTTTGCAATCACCAAAGAATCAAGTCTGTAAATAGCGACAAGCGAGTACGGCTTACTCCAACTGTGCAATTTCAAATTACATGTACCCCATAGTGCTCACCTGGGGGTGAAGAGCATTATTATATATATATATATAATATATATATAGTATATACACAGACATACTACATGTGCATACAAACACACACACGACCACCTCAGGTCTACTCCGCTACAATAAGAGTTACCGACAAAAGTTAATACACATCGTTAATGACCGATGACAAAATATGGCGCGAATGCCCACTTGGTGAATAATGTAACTTCGTTCTTTTTTGCAAAATTAGGTTTTTTTTTTTAAAATGATTTGACATTTATCTCCGACCACATCACCAGCGGAGTAAATGGATCTGATGATGTTTTTGTAAATCGAGAATATTGGCTCAGTACAGCTATGATTAATTATAATTGTTTCTCTTTAACAGCATTGGAGTTTTCATTCACACTTTTCATACTCATAGAATATATTAATATATATATATATATTATATAGTCATCCGCAGTACACCGTGTTCAACGTATCACGTCTCTTATGTGGCTAGAACTTTGCAGCTACCCTGACGTGTTCCCTCCAGCTGGGATGAATCCCAATCGATTATCATTTCATCATCACCTCTCATCACTCGTCCTGGTCACCTACTAACTGGGAGGAGGATTTTAAACTGATAAATATACTCACAATCTCTACATCTACTTTCCTAATCATACTGCATATCTTGGCAATCAAGTTATTGATGTACCCGCTCCCAAAACAGCTCCAGAAACAGAAAAATCAATTAAAAGAACACAGTGATCTACAGAAGGTTAGATATAGACCCAAACAGAAAAGGTATGACTTCCAAAGGAGTTAATCTCAAAAGGGTAGATGGTATATAGTCCTAAATAATGAGAATGGAATCCTTTGTTTTTCCTATAGATAATATCTGATCACACCTCAAGGAGATAAAAAAAATGAGATCTCAATGGGATTTTTGTTAATTTAACCTAGAATTTGCTAATTAACTCTGGTCAC
>CM042173.1:64102875-64105375 GCA_023376005.1 Doryteuthis pealeii
TTATTAAATACACTGTATTTCTTATTAATTTGGTGTTAAAATGGCGATCTTTATTAAATACAATGTATTTCTTATTATTTTGGTGTTAAAATGGCGATCTTTATTAAATACACTGTATTTTTTATTAATTTGGTGTTAAAGCGGCGATCTTTATTAAATACAATGTATTTCTTATTAATTTGGTGTTAAAATGGCGATCTTTATTAAATACACTGTATTTCTTATTATTTTGGTGTTAAAATGGCGATCTTTATCAAATACACTGTATTTCTTATTATTTTGGTGTTAAAATGGCGATCTTTATTAAATACACTGTATTTCTTATTATTTTGGTGTTAAAATGGCGATCTTTATTAAATACACTGTATTTCTTATTATTTTGGTGTTAAAATGGCGATCTTTATTAAATGCACTGTATTTATTATTATTTTGGTGTTAAAATGGCGATCTTTATTAAATACACTGTATTTCTTATTATTTTGGTGTTAAAGCGGCGATCTTTATTAAATACACTGTATTTCTTATTATTTTGGTGTTAAGACGGTGATTTCTATTAAACACAATGTATTTCTTATTAATTTGGTGTTAAAGCGGTGATCTTTATTAAATACACTGTATTTCTTATTAATTTGGTGTTAAAACGGCGATATTTATTAAATACAATGTATTTCTTATTAATTTGGTGTTAAAGCGGTGATCTTTATTAAATACACTGTATTTCTTATTAATTTGGTGTTAAAGCGGTGATCTTTATTAAATACAATGTATTTCTTATTAATTTGTTGTTAAAATGGCGATCTTTATTAAATACAATGTATTTCTTATTAATTTGGTGTTAAAGCGGTGATCTTTATTAAATACAATGTATTTCTCATTAATTTGGTGTTAAAACGGTGATCGTTATTAGATACAATGTATTTCTTATTAATTTGGTGTTAAAGCGGCGATATTTTATTAAATACACTGTATTTCTTATTAATTTGGTGTTAAAGCGGTGATCTTTATTAAATACATTGTATTTCTTATTAATTTGGTGTTAAAGCGGCGATATTTATTAAATACACTGTATTTCTTATTAATTTGGTGTTAAAGCGGTGATCTTTATTAAATACAATGTATTTCTTATTAATTTGGTGTTAAAACGGTGATATTTATTAAATACAATGTATTTCTTATTAATTTGGTGTTAAAGCGGTGATCTTTATTAAATACACAGTATTTCTTATCAATTTGGTGTTAAAGCGGTGATATTTATTAAATACAATGTATTTCTTATTAATTTGGTGTTAAAGCGGTGATCTTTATTAAATTCACTGTATTTCTTATTGCTTTATTATTGAGGCAGCAATCTTTATTAAATACAATATATTTCATTTTAATTTGTATTCAAGTTTTCGATCCTTATTAAATACACAGTATTCCGTTTTAATTTGTTCGTAAGGTTCGATCTGTATCAAATACACTGTATTTCGTATTAATTTGGTGTTAATGAAGCGATCTGTATTAAACACACTGTATTTCGTTTTAATTTGTTCTAAAGGTTTCTATGTTAATTAAATACATTGTATTTCTTATTACTTTTGTATTAAGGGAGCAATCTTTATCAAATACACTATATTTTGTTTTAATCTGTATTTATATATATTTAACTACCCCTCCGCACGAGCAGGATGCGACACAATGTCAATTTCTTAAGCGGAGTTTAACAGGTTTGAATTCAGAGTTTTCCTTCTCCTAGACTGGTTGCCTAACCAAGGTTAAAGAGCCCAGTCTGCCCTGCTATTTACCCATAGTTGGAGAGAGAGTAGGATTCATACCTTTCCCAAAAGTATTAGCGCTAAGTGAAATGCAATTACCACGACCAGGATTTGAACTCGGGGCGACGTGTCCATTTCCCATGACTTATTTCCCATTACACCACGCACTTCCTCTGTATTTAAGGTTTCGATCTTTATTAAATACATTGTATTTCGTTTTAATTGTTTCATAAGTCAGTGATCTTTATTAAATATATTGTATTTTATATTAACTAGCAAATATATGCACCCTCCGGGTGCAAGTATTTAAGTTTTAATATAATAAAATATCATATTAAATTAGAAAGGCTAATGAAACTGAATAAGAATGTAGATAAAAAGATTTTGAACAGAGGGGGTATGATTGGAAAATAGAACAACTTTGAAACTAACTCTTCTATCATTTACCGTTACTCCCGTCTTTCATTGGTAAATTTTCCTAATTAAAATGTTTAGCTAAAATAGGAAGTAAAGAATAATATTACAGTTAGTTCTTCTTGTTAAGGGATTTCTTTTAAGATTTATTGAAGAGATTTTTGCTCATATTCAATAAGATAAAACCAAACAATTAGAAATCAATAATACTAAGCATATATTTATCAAAATCATTTTTTTAAGATCAATATGCAAATTAGCCTTCCCATTCATACTGTAAACCTCTATTTTGTTGTATATATAAATACTATTGCATGTTATTAGTATGT
>CM042173.1:64107875-64125375 GCA_023376005.1 Doryteuthis pealeii
TAATAATAATAATAATAATAACATGGTTAAGAAAAGGAAACCTCAAAAGAGAAACTGAATCACTTATAATTGCTGCACAAAATAATGCCATAAGGACAAACTACGTCAAAGCGAAAATTGATAGGACCCAACAAAATAGTAAATGTAGACTTTGCGGTAATAGAGATGAGACTGTAAACCATATACTCTGCGAATAATAATAATAATAATAATAATAATAATAATAATAATAATAATAATAATAGGTTTGTATTTGAATAGAATAGGTTTTGGGGTGAATAGATAGTGAAATTCGAAAATTGAGATACGACCAAGCTTCAGATATGCTTATGTTAACTCTTTGCCTACTTTAAAACGCTGACATCGGCTCTCTCACCACACTCAGACAGAGTACAAAAACTGATAATTTGTTCATTATAATTGAGCAGAAGGACTGTGCTATGCCAGTAATGAAACAGGTTGAAAGAAAATTAATGAGTGGAATACAACTACCAAATCAGGACACCATAAAATCACTTGATGAAAATGAAAGTTACAAATACTTAGGAATTTTAGAAGCAGACAATATTAAGCAAACAGAAATGAAAGGAAAATTTAAAAAAGAATATCTCAGGAGAACTAGATAACTTCTAGAAACCAAACTTAACAGCAGAAATCTGATCAAAGGAATCAATACCTGGGCCGTCCCCATTATAAAATACTTAGGACCATTCTTAAAATGGACAAAAGAAGAACTCAGACAGATTGACCAAAGAATGAGAAAGTTAATGACCATGCACAAGGTTCTTCACCCTAGAGACGATAGAGTTAGATTATATGTGTCAACAAAGGAAGGGGGAAGAGGTCTTGCCAACATAGACGACTGTGTAGAAACCACTATCCAACAACTTGAAGATTACACAAGAAAGAGCAAAGACAAATTACTTATGGTGACCAACAATAGTAGAAGTGACAGATGGACAAACAGAAAAACAACAAAGACTAGAAAACAAAAATGGGAAGAAAAACAATTATATGGACACTTCAAACGACAAATCGAAGCGGTTGCACATGGAAAGACTTGGACATGGTTAAGAAAAGGAAACCTCAAAAGAGAAACTGAATCATTAATAATTGCTGCACAAAATAATGTCATAAGGACAAACTATATAAAAGCGAAAATTGATAAGACCCAACTAAATAGTAAATGTAGACTTTGCGGTAATAGAGATGAGACTATAAACCATATACTCTGCAAATGTAGCAAACTAGCACAACGAGAATACAAAACTAGACACGACTGGGTTGGGAAGGTGATCCACTGGGAATTATGCAAAAAATTTAATTATGACCATACAACAAAATGGTATATGCATAAACCAAAATCTGTTCTTGAGAACGAAACGTATAAAATTCTCTGGGACTTTGAAATAAAAACAGATCACCTTATCCCAGCAAGAAGACCAGATCTAGTGCTGATTAACAAAAAGGAAAGAACTTGTCAACTGGTGGATTTTGCAGTGCCAGCAGATCACAGGGTGAAGCTAAAGGAAAATGATAAAATGGACAAATATCTGGACCTTGCAAAAGAACTAAAAAAGTTATGGAATATGAAAGTCAAAGTGATACCAATTGTAGTTGGTGCAATTGGAACAGTCCCAAAAGGATTGGAAAAAGGTCTGGAATGTTTGGAAATCAGAGGAAGAATTGAAACCATTCAGAACACTGCACTGCTGCAATCTGCCAGAATATTCAGAAGAGTCCCGGAGACCTGAGGAGACTTGCTGTCACTCAGAATCTAGTGAAAGACCATCAGCTAATGCTGATGTGAAAACTCAAAAGAAGTAAATAATAATAATAATAATAATAATAATAATAATAATAATAATAATAATAATAGGTTTTTATTTGAATAGAATATGTTTTGGGGTGAATAGATAGTGAAATTTGAAAATTGAGATACGACCAAGCTTCAGATATGCTTATGTTAACACTTTGCCTACTTTAAAATGCTTACAGCAGCTCTCTCACCACACCCAGACAGAGTACAAAAACTGATAGTTTGTTCATTATAATTGAGCAGAAGGATTCAGATAATAATAATAATAATAATAATAATAATAATAATAATAATAATAATAGTTCTGAGTTGTATAGTTAAAACAGTTAAAATCCTCTTCGCATTTTGTGGGTGACTCTAGCCTAGCGGCTAAGGTGTCTAACTGATGCTGAACAGATCAGATTTCAATCCCGGCTGTAGGAAGTTTACAAATGTCTAGCCAGACTGAAGAGACTTGATAAGTCGAAACACGTGTCTGTATATATATATTATATATATAATATATATATATATATATATATATATATATATATATATCCAACCAACCACTATACAGGAGCACTTCTTCAAGGTCAACATTGATCAGTTGATTTTCAATTAGTGTTGCCAACCTGAAATATACATTATCCATCTCATAGCTCTCTAGACTGATCTTCTACCTGAGCTAGTCGTAGAGAATGAAAATTTGCGCACAAAAAAACTCAAAACATCATCCTCAACTTCTCCCTCTTCTCACCACTTAAAACTAACAGTCATAAAAAAATATTAATAGCCAAATGATCAACGAAGACGTTAAATTAAATTAAGAGTTGAACCTGAAATTAGAACAGGGAATAATAATAGTGATGAAAATTGATTTCTAAGGTTGCCGATAGGCAAACCGAAAAACTTCGTGTAATTAAGAAACATGAGAACTAATTATATTGATGATTCTCCACGAAAGTGTTTCGCAAATATAAGTACTGGCATTGTTTTTTTTTTTTACCATTTTTGCGTTGGAAGAGAATTCACAGGTATCAGGGGTTGGGTCGGGCGGAGGTTGTCTGGATGAACTGCGTAATAGTCCTGTATATGCAGCAAATATTTTAGATGCTATCACGGTAAGGAGTGTCGAAAGTTTTGCATATTTTGGTAAGTAGAATTGTTGGATTATCTAAGGGTGCGAGAAATTGCCACTTATATTTATGCTTCCAAATGGGCTGCATTCAAGGAATACGACTGGATTCTCTGCTACAAGGGGCTACACTCTTGTTCTATCTAAGATCCACTTATATTTATGGACTAGGTGTTGTCTGGATGAACTGCGTAATAGTCTGTATATGCACTAAATATTTTAAATGCTATTGGTAAGGAGTGTCGAAAGTTTGGCAATATTTGGTAAGTAGTATTGTTGGATTATCTAAGGGTGCGAGAAATTGCCACTTATATTTATGGACTTTCCAAACATCAAGAGAAGGCATTGACCAGCAAATATTTTAAATGCTATCATGGTAAGGAGTGTCGAAAGTTTTGCAATATTTTGGTAAGTAGTATTGTTGGATTATCTAAGGGTGCGAGAAATTGCCACTTATATTTATGGACTTTCCAAACATCAAGAGAAGGCATTGACCAGCAAATATTTTAAATGCTATCATGGTAAGGAGTGTCGAAAGTTTTGCAATATTTTGGTAAGTAGTATTGTTGGATTATCTAAGGGTGCGAGAAATTGCCACTTATATTTATGGACTTTCCAAACATCAAGAGAAGGCATTGACCAGCAAATATTTTAAATGCTATCATGGTAAGGAGTGTCGAAAGTTTTGCATATTTTGGTAAGTAGTATTGTTGGATTATCTAAGGGTGCGAGAAATTGCCACTTATATTTATGGACTTTCCAAACATCAAGAGAAGGCATTGACCAGCAAATATTTTAAATGCTATCATGGTAAGGAGTGTCGAAAGTTTTGCAATATTTTGGTAAGTAGTATTGTTGGATTATCTAAGGGTGCGAGAAATTGCCACTTATATTTATGGACTTTCCAAACATCAAGAGAAGGCATTGACCAGCAAATATTTTAAATGCTATCATGGTAAGGAGTGTCGAAAGTTTTGCAATATTTTGGTAAGTAGTATTGTTGGATTATCTAAGGGTGCGAGAAATTGCCACTTATATTTATGGACTTTCCAAACATCAAGAGAAGGCATTGACCAGCAAATATTTTAAATGCTATCATGGTAAGGAGTGTCGAAAGTTTTGCAATATTTTGGTAAGTAGTATTGTTGGATTATCTAAGGGTGCGAGAAATTGCCACTTATATTTATGGACTTTCCAAACATCAAGAGAAGGCATTGACCAGCAAATATTTTAAATGCTATCATGGTAAGGAGTGTCGAAAGTTTTGCAATATTTTGGTAAGTAGTATTGTTGGATTATCTAAGGGTGCGAGAAATTGCCACTTATATTTATGGACTTTCCAAACATCAAGAGAAGGCATTGACAGCAAATATTTTAAATGCTATCATGGTAAGGAGTGTCGAAAGTTTGCAATATTTTGGTAAGTAGTATTGTTGGATTATCTAAGGGTGCGAGAAATTGCCACTTATATTTATGGACTTTCCAAACATCAAGAGAAGGCATTGACCAGCAAATATTTTAAATGCTATCATGGTAAGGAGTGTCGAAAGTTTTGCAATATTTTGGTAAGTAGTATTGTTGGATTATCTAAGGGTGCGAGAAATTGCCACTTATATTTATGGACTTTCCAAACATCAAGAGAAGGCATTGACCAGCAAATATTTTAAATGCTATCATGGTAAGGAGTGTCGAAAGTTTGCAATATTTTGGTAAGTAGTATTGTTGGATTATCTAAGGGTGCGAGAAATTGCCACTTATATTTATGGACTTTCCAAACATCAAGAGAAGGCATTGACCAGCAAATATTTTAAATGCTATCATGGTAAGGAGTGTCGAAAGTTTGCAATATTTTGGTAAGTAGTATTGTTGGATTATCTAAGGGTGCGAGAAATTGCCACTTATATTTATGGACTTTCCAAACATCAAGAGAAGGCATTGACCAGCAAATATTTTAAATGCTATCATGGTAAGGAGTGTCGAAAGTTTTGCAATATTTTGGTAAGTAGTATTGTTGGATTATCTAAGGGTGCGAGAAATTGCCACTTATATTTATGGACTTTCCAAACATCAAGAGAAGGCATTGACCAGCAAATATTTTAAATGCTATCATGGTAAGGAGTGTCGAAAGTTTTGCAATATTTTGGTAAGTAGTATTGTTGGATTATCTAAGGGTGCGAGAAATTGCCACTTATATTTATGGACTTTCCAAACATCAAGAAAAGGCATTGACCAGCAAATATTTTAAATGCTATCATGGTAAGGAGTGACGAAAGTTTGGCAATATTTTGGTAAGTAGTATTGTTGGATTATCTAAGGGTGCGAGAAATTGCCACTTATATTTATGGACTTTCCAAACATCAAGAGAAGGCATTGACCAGCAAATATTTTAAATGCTATCATGGTAAGGAGTGTCGAAAGTTTTGCAATATTTTGGTAAGTAGTATTGTTGGATTATCTAAGGGTGCGAGAAATTGCCACTTATATTTATGGACTTTCCAAACATCAAGAGAAGGCATTGACCAGCAAATATTTTAAATGCTATCATGGTAAGGAGTGTCGAAAGTTTTGCAATATTTTGGTAAGTAGTATTGTTGGATTATCTAAGGGTGCGAGAAATTGCCACTTATCTTTATGGACTTTCCAAACATCAAGAAAAGGCATTGACCAGCAAATATTTTAAATGCTATCATGGTAAGGAGTGACGAAAGTTTTGCAATATTTTGGTAAGTAGTATTGTTGGATTATCTAAGGGTGCGAGAAATTGCCACTTATATTTATGGACTTTCCAAACATCAAGAGAAGGCATTGACCAGCAAATATTTTAAATGCTATCATGGTAAGGAGTGACGAAAGTTTTGCAATATTTTGGTAAGTAGTATTGTTGGATTATCTAAGGGTGCGAGAAATTGCCACTTATCTTTATGGACTTTCCAAACATCAAGAAAAGGCATTGACCAGCAAATATTTTAAATGCTATCATGGTAAGGAGTGACGAAAGTTTTGCAATATTTTGGTAAGTAGTATTGTTGGATTATCTAAGGGTGCGAGAAATTGCCACTTATATTTATGGACTTTCCAAACATCAAGAAAAGGCATTGACCAGCAAATATTTTAAATGCTATCATGGTAAGGAGTGACGAAAGTTTTGCAATATTTTGGTAAGTAGTATTGTTGGATTATCTAAGGGTGCGAGAAATTGCCACTTATATTTATGGACTTTCCAAACATCAAGAAAAGGCATTGACCAGCAAATATTTTAAATGCTATCATGGTAAGGAGTGACGAAAGTTTGCAATATTTTGGTAAGTAGTATTGTTGGATTATCTAAGGGTGCGAGAAATTGCCACTTATCTTTATGGACTTTCCAAACATCAAGAAAGGCATTGACCAGCAAATATTTTAAATGCTATCATGGTAAGGAGTGACGAAAGTTTTGCAATATTTTGGTAAGTAGTATTGTTGGATTATCTAAGGGTGCGAGAAATTGCCACTTATATTTATGGACTTTCCAAACATCAAGAGAAGGCATTGACCAGCAAATATTTTAAATGCTATCATGGTAAGGAGTGACGAAAGTTTTGCAATATTTTGGTAAGTAGTATTGTTGGATTATCTAAGGGTGCGAGAAATTGCCACTTATCTTTATGGACTTTCCAAACATCAAGAAAAGGCATTGACCAGCAAATATTTTAAATGCTATCATGGTAAGGAGTGACGAAAGTTTTGCATATTTTGGTAAGTAGTATTGTTGGATTATCTAAGGGTGCGAGAAATTGCCACTTATCTTTATGGACTTTCCAAACATCAAGAAAAGGCATTGACCAGCAAATATTTTAAATGCTATCATGGTAAGGAGTGACGAAAGTTTTGCAATATTTTGGTAAGTAGTATTGTTGGATTATCTAAGGGTGCGAGAAATTGCCACTTATATTTATGGACTTTCCAAACATCAAGAGAAGGCATTGACCAGCAAATATTTTAAATGCTATCATGGTAAGGAGTGACGAAAGTTTTGCAATATTTTGGTAAGTAGTATTGTTGGATTATCTAAGGGTGCGAGAAATTGCCACTTATCTTTATGGACTTTCCAAACATCAAGAAAGGCATTGACCAGCAAATATTTTAAATGCTATCATGGTAAGGAGTGACGAAAGTTTTGCAATATTTTGGTAAGTAGTATTGTTGGATTATCTAAGGGTGCGAGAAATTGCCACTTATCTTTATGGACTTTCCAAACATCAAGAAAAGGCATTGACCAGCAAATATTTTAAATGCTATCATGGTAAGGAGTGACGAAAGTTTGGCAATATTTTGGTAAGTAGTATTGTTGGATTATCTAAGGGTGCGAGAAATTGCCACTTATATTTATGGACTTTCCAAACATCAAGAGAAGGCATTGACCAGCAAATATTTTAAATGCTATCATGGTAAGGAGTGACGAAAGTTTTGCATATTTTGGTAAGTAGTATTGTTGGATTATCTAAGGGTGCGAGAAATTGCCACTTATCTTTATGGACTTTCCAAACATCAAGAAAGGCATTGACCAGCAAATATTTTAAATGCTATCATGGTAAGGAGTGACGAAAGTTTTGCAATATTTTGGTAAGTAGTATTGTTGGATTATCTAAGGGTGCGAGAAATTGCCACTTATATTTATGGACTTTCCAAACATCAAGAGAAGGCATTGACCAGCAAATATTTTAAATGCTATCATGGTAAGGAGTGTCGAAAGTTTTGCAATATTTTGGTAAGTAGTATTGTTGGATTATCTAAGGTGCGAGAAATTGCCACTTATATTTATGGACTTTCCAAACATCAAGAGAAGGCATTGACCAGCAAATATTTTAAATGCTATCATGGTAAGGAGTGTCGAAAGTTTTGCAATATTTTGGTAAGTAGTATTGTTGGATTATCTAAGGGTGCGAGAAATTGCCACTTATATTTATGGACTTTCCAAACATCAAGAGAAGGCATTGACCAGCAAATATTTTAAATGCTATCATGGTAAGGAGTGTCGAAAGTTTTGCAATATTTTGGTAAGTAGTATTGTTGGATTATCTAAGGGTGCGAGAAATTGCCACTTATATTTATGGACTTTCCAAACATCAAGAGAAGGCATTGACCAGCAAATATTTTAAATGCTATCATGGTAAGGAGTGTCGAAAGTTTTGCAATATTTTGGTAAGTAGTATTGTTGGATTATCTAAGGGTGCGAGAAATTGCCACTTATATTTATGGACTTTCCAAACATCAAGAGAAGGCATTGACCAGCAAATATTTTAAATGCTATCATGGTAAGGAGTGTCGAAAGTTTTGCAATATTTTGGTAAGTAGTATTGTTGGATTATCTAAGGGTGCGAGAAATTGCCACTTATATTTATGGACTTTCCAAACATCAAGAGAAGGCATTGACCAGCAAATATTTTAAATGCTATCATGGTAAGGAGTGTCGAAAGTTTTGCAATATTTTGGTAAGTAGTATTGTTGGATTATCTAAGGTGCGAGAAATTGCCACTTATATTTATGGACTTTCCAAACATCAAGAGAAGGCATTGACCAGCAAATATTTTAAATGCTATCATGGTAAGGAGTGTCGAAAGTTTTGCAATATTTTGGTAAGTAGTATTGTTGGATTATCTAAGGGTGCGAGAAATTGCCACTTATATTTATGGACTTTCCAAACATCAAGAGAAGGCATTGACCAGCAAATATTTTAAATGCTATCATGGTAAGGAGTGTCGAAAGTTTTGCAATATTTTGGTAAGTAGTATTGTTGGATTATCTAAGGGTGCGAGAAAATTGCCACTTATATTAATGGAATTTCAAACATATTCAAGAGAAGGCAAATATGACCACAATCATTTTAAATGCTGATCATCGGTAAGGATGTCGAAAGTTTGGCAATATTTGTAAGTAGTATTGTGATTATCTAAGGGTGCGAGAAATTGCCATTATATTTATGGACTTTCAATACATCAAGAGAAGGCATTGACAGCAAATATTTTAAATGCTATCACGGTAAGGGATGTCGAAAGTTTTGCAATATAATTTGGTAAGTATTGTTGGATTTCTAAGGCTGCGAGAAATTGCCACTTATATTAAGGACTTTCCAAACATAAGAGAAGGCATTGACACAGAATATTTTAAATGCTATCACGGTAAGGAGTGTCGAAAGTTTTGCAATATAAATTTGGTAAGTAGTATTGTTGGAATTACTAAGGCTGCAGAGAAATTGCACTTATATTATGGACTTTCAACATCAAGAGAAGGCATTACCAGCAAATATTTTAAATGCTATCATGGTAAGGAGTGTCTGAAAGTTTGGCAATATTTTGGTAAGTAGTATTGTTGGATTATCTAAGGGTGCAAGAATTGCCACTTATATTTATGGACTTCCAAACATCAAGAGAAGGCATTGACCAGCAAATATTTTATGCTATCATGGTAAGGAGTGTCGAAAGTTTTGCAATATTTTGGTAAGTAGTTTGTTGGATTATCTAAGGTGCGAGAAATTGCCACTTATATTATGGACTTTCCAAACATCAAGAGAAGGCATTGACCAGCAAATATTTAAATGCTATCATGGTAAGGAGTGTCGAAAGTTTTTGCAATATTTTGGTAAGTAGTATTGTTGGATTATCTAATGCTGCGAGAAATTGCCACTTATATTTATGGACTTTCCAACATCAAGAGAAGGCATTGACCAGCAAATATTTTAAATGCTATCATGGTAAGGATGTCGAAAGTTTGCAATATAAATTTGGTAAGTAGTATTGTTGGATTATCTAAGGTGCGAGAAATTGCCACTTATATTTATGGACTTTCCAAACATCAAGAGAAGGCATTGACCAGCAAATATTTTAAATAATCATGGTAAGGAGTGTCGAAGTTTTGCAATACAATTTGGTAAGTAGTATTGTTTGGTATCTAAGGGTGCGAGAAATTGCCACTTATATTTATGGACTTTCCAAACATCAAGAGAAGGCATTGACCAGCAAATATTTAAATGCTATCACGGTAAGGAGTGTTGAAAGTTTGGCAATATTTTGGTAAGTAGTATTGTTGGATTATCTAAGGGTGCGAGAAATTGCCACTTATATTTATGGACTTTCCAAACATCAAGAAAGGCATTGACCAGCAATATTTTAAATGCTATCATGGTAAGAGTGTCGAAAGTTTGGCAATATTTTGGTAAAGTTATTCTTGGATTATCTAATGTTGCGAGAAATTGCCACTTATATTTATGGATTTCCAAACATCAAGAGAAGGCATTGACCAGCAAATATTTAAATGCTATCATTGGTAAGGAGTGTCCATAGTTTTGCATATATTTGTAAGTAGTATTGTTGGATTATCTAAGGGTGCGATAAATTGCAACTTATATTTATGGACTTTCCAAAATACAGAGAGGCATTGACCAGGGAATAACTACATAGCTTCATTTCAAGGAATACGACTGGATTCTCTGCTCAAGGGCTACACTCTTGTCTACTTAAGATTTTAAGGACTATGTTTTTACCATTTTTGCGTTGGAAGAGATTACACGTATCAGGAGGGTCGGGTGGGGGCGTTCTTGTATGTTCTGCTTAATAGTCCTGCACATCAGCAAAAATTTTAAATGCTATTATAGTAAGGAGTGTCGAAAGTTTTGCAATATTTAATATGTACTATTATTGGACCATATAGAGTAGAAGGTGTACGAGTAATTGCCACTTATATTATTGACTTTACCAGCATACGTAATCTTCCGTTGAGCATTGACCATGTGCTGAATAAGCATAATAAGGTTTCTCTGTTCGGTGTTTTTTTTTAATTCATTACGAGAGTGTCGAAAGTTTGGCAAGATTTGGGTACGTAGTATTGTTGGATTCTAATCTGTTTCAATAACTTAATGAAAAGAAGGAAGTAAAGAAAAAAAAGTGAGAGCGAGTTAAATCAGATTATAATGTTTTACATATTGAAGTCTTTCGTAATAGCTCTTAAGTAAACAATCAAACGTTTTAATAATTGAATTATCATACTGTGGTCTATCCACAGGTCCTGCTAGTTACTATGGTGATTTTAATACTATATTTAATTAATTCCATTAAATCTTATTACCATCATTTATATATCAAATCTCGTGTTCCTTAATTGTCGACCGTGTTCATCTTGCAATACTCTCTGGTTAAGTTATTAATCTGTTTTATATCCACAGTCTTGCTAGTAAAGTCTTATGCAAACAAAAATGGAAAGTGTGTTCTCATAGTGATTTCTCACTGCAAACAAGTGACAGCGGTTATGGTGATTGCAGTGGCGGAGAGCGCTGGAGCGGTTTAAAGTATACAAAGTTTTTATGGGCCATCCTTTGGCTTCAAGCAAGAGCGCTTGTCAGCAGATCCTCTGCTAAAGAATCCTGAGTATAGTAAGTTCCTTCGTCAATGGTCACTGTGAAAGAATCAGTGTTTAAGTAGTTAATCAGCCGAATATTATGGCTGCTGATTGGTAAGGAATAGATCACGTGACCTCGGCTGGTCTATAAATTCAGAGTGGGAATTGGAGCACACCTTGTTCATCAAGTGGGGCACCTCATGTGGTGTAATGGTTAGCAAGCTAGATTCGCAAAACCATTGATAGTGAGTTCGATTCTCACTGGGTGCCCCATACTACTGGCTTTGTGCCATATCTAAACTAAGCTTAGTGAATAACTATATCACATCAAGTGGTGTAATGGTTAGCAAGCTTGCTTCGCAAACCATTGTTAGTGAGTTCGATTCTCATTGGGAGCCCCATATTTATGGCCTTGTGGCGCATCTAAGCTACGCTTAGTAAATAATTATATAAAAATAAGTTGGGCACCTCACGTGGTGTAATGGTTAGCAAGGTAGACTGGCAAACCATGCTTAGTGAACTCGAGCCTCACTGGGTACCCCTTACATTTGGCCTTGTGCCACATCTAAGCGAAGCTTAGTAAATAACTATATCAAAATAAGTCCAACAGACTTCAAACACCTTGAAACCTGAATAGGCGAATCTTCAGAAGACCTTAACGTTTGCAAAGCATTCGCGTGGAAGAGGTACTGCATGGAGTCATTCGAGCTGAACAGGTTAACAAAAGGTCCGCCTATTTCTCGCAACACTTGAAACGACCCTGGCGTATTGAAGTGTTGCGCGGGAAATATATATATATATATATATATATAGAGAGAGAGAGAGAGAGAGAGAGAGAGAGGGGGGCAGAGAGAAGAGAGAGAGAGAGAGAGAGAACACAGAGGAAGCTTGAGATAGGAAAAGATAAAGTGTGTGTGTGTGTGTGTGTGTGTGTGTGAGAGAGAGAGAGAGAGAGAGAGAGAGAGAGAGAGAGAGAGATTGAGGGACAGAAACAGGGAGACACACACACACACATATATATATATATATATATATATATATATATATATATAGAGAGAGAGAGAGGCAGACAGAGAGAGAGAGAACACAGAGGAAGCTTGAGATAGGAAAAGATAAAGTGTGTGTGTGTGTGTGTGTGTGTGTGTGTGAGAGAGAGAGAGAGAGAGAGAGAGAGAGAGAGAGAGAGAGAAAAGATTGATGGAGAGAAACAGGGAGACAGACAGACAGACAGACAGGGAGAGAGAGAGAGAGAGAGAGAGAGAGAGAGAGAGAGAGAGAGAGAGAGAGAGAGAGAGAGAGATTTCTCCGTTAGGAGTGTCAGGGCTTTTAGCGTGGAATTACTTAAATTAATTAAGACAAACGGATGTAAACAAAATGCACTATCATAGTTCCGCAGTGACTGGTTATGAATACTGGGGTTTTTGGTTTTTAACTGTCCCTCAAGCTCTTTGTTTTTAACAATCAAGACACCATTTACGTTAGTGTCTACATATATTCAAAATTTTTGATCTTTGGTTTAATAATTCTTTGCATAGGTTGCGATAGTTAATTTCTCCTCCAAGCATAAAAGACAGGATTTATATAAAGGACAAACAAAAAAACTTTTAGAAATTATTGATATAGATTTAAAACCTTGATACTGATACCATCATTACTATATAAGCCTGCTTGTTGACTGATATAGATTTAAAACCTTGATACTGATACCATCATCACTATATAAGCCTGTTTGTTGACTATAGTGAGCAATGTTGATTGTAATAACATTTTAATTAATATTCATTAAATTCTCTTTTCTGAGACACCAAGAAATGTCTATTCAAACGGAAAGACTTTCAAGAGAATGATGTTAACTTTGGCTGAACATTCTCTAAACTTTATTCGCCATTTTGACATTTTTCCCGCGTAAATGCTGACATTTTTATGGCATCTTATATAATCGATCAGGAAGGGTAAAAAAAGATGAAGAAAAGAGAAAAAAGATGAAAAAAAATATTTTAGGCAATAGAATTTTTAAAATTCTTTTCTTTCTGCTATTTTCTTTAAACGTTTTTGGTTGATTGATTGGTTGGCTGGTCGGTTGGATTTTATGGCATATCAACTTTTGTTGGGTTATTTTATGCTGAAGACGTTTTGTTTTATTCATTCTTGTTAGGTATTCAAAACTTTTTTGTTTTAAACTCAATTTTTAAAATAAATCATTAGACTAATTTTTTCTATTATACCTATCTATTATCATGTATTATCTATCTATCCATCTATCTATCTATCTATCTATTGTATATTTTTTGTACAACATTATATTATACCTAATTATTATTATAGGGCGGGTTAGCTCAGTCGGTAGATTGTTAGGTTAGAAACCACAAGGTTCCTAGTTCGATATAGGCCCCCGCCAACAGAACGTATGAGTAGCACAGAGATCTGTGTGGTAAAGTAAGGAGCTGAAGGTAGGTGTGGCGCTCCGGACCAGACGCAAAAACAATCTCCTTGGTCTAGCGCTATTGAAAAGGGGATAGACTCCCTCGATGATCGGGTGATAACGACTTTAGGCCACCCGACGACTTTACCTTTACTTATATATATATATATATATATATATATATATATTATAGATGGGACCCTTACAGGTAAGCATTTTTAGATTTTAAAAAGTTTTCTATTCATTTATTACACCGTCGTGGTGTAATGGTTAACAAACTAGTCTCGCAGTTCCGTTACAACTGATAAACGAGTCCGATCCTCGCTGGATGCTAATATTTGTGACCTTGTGTCACATCCTACCGGATGGTGAACGGATTGGATATATATATATATATATATATATATATATATATATATATATATATATATGAGGTTAAGTAAACAAAAAATGTGTTTATTTTTATATGGCTTTAAGCCGACAATTTTTGGAGGATATGTGCTTAATTGAAGTCGTACCTAATTTTGAAAATTAATTAGTTAATAATTAATGAATTTTAGGCGGGCATATATGTTCAAATGTAAGGCTAAACGAATCGAGAAAATGTCAATCCCTGAATGTACATTTCGACCTATTATGTCTCCTCAGCAAGGTTATAGACATGGGAGACTGCTCCGTGTGTGACTTGAAACCTCGACTTAGCCTTACATTTGAACATATATGCCCGCCTAAAATTCATTAATTATTAACTAATTTATTTTCAAAAATTAGGTACGACTTCAATTAAGCACATATTCTCTCTCTCTCTCTCTCTCTCTCTCTCTCTCTCTCTATATATATATATATATATATATATATATATATATATATATATATATATATGAGGGTAATTCCATGTCAAATCATCCAGAAAAAAGTAAAATTGTCACCCACAATCTTCAATTTTTCTGAAATTTGGTGTGGACACACCCATAAGATTGGTTGATTTAAATATTTTGTGGCATTTTTTGATTCCTTGGGTAAAAATGCTCTTATAAACCAATTTTTAAGAGCAGGGAAGCTCTAGAACTCATTTTACAAACAAAAATAGGTTACAAAAACTCGGCATTTTTCGTGACACCCCTCAGATTTAGAGAGCTAAAAATTGACCTAACTCCGCCAATTTTTTGAATTGAAAGCTCAAATTTTGTGAATTGGCTAACTTTATCATAATCCACACTTGGACAAAATTTAAGAAAAATTGAAGGGATGGGTGACATGGCCTGGATGATTTGATGTGGAATTACCCATATATATATATATGTGTGGAGGCGCGTGGGCTAGTGGTTTGAGTCGTAGATAATGGACTCGTCGATTCGAGTTCAATTCCTAGACGAAGCTGTTGGCATTTCACATAGCGCTAATACCCTTGGGAAATGTATGAATCCATATATTCTCCCTCCAGCTATGGGTTAAATAGTAGGACAGACTGGGCCCTTCACTCTTGGCTAGGTAACCAGTCTAGGAGAGGGATAACTATGAATTCAAAATTCCCTCCAGCTATGGGTTAAATAGTAGGGCAGACTTGGCTCTTCAGCTTTGGGTAGGTAACCAGTCTAGGAGAGGGATAACTCTGAATTCAAAATTCCCTCCAGGTATGGGTTAAATAGTAGGGCAGACTGGGCCCTTCAGTCTTGGCTAGGTAACCAGTCTAGGAGAGGAATAACTCTGAATTCAAAATTCCTGAGGTCGGTCGTTGATTGGGTTTGTGGCAACCCTTGATTCACCAATTCTTTCCTATCGACTGTGCCAAAAAGTGTGGATGGTCCAACACAAGCCTTCACCACTATAAACAAATCACTGTGTGGATGTTCATTGTATGAACACTCATACGTCGAAATCGACGGGAGAGTCCATCATATATATATATATACATCCACATATATATATATATATATATATATATATATATATATATATATATATATATATATATATATGCACTTGTGTTTGTCCGATTCTGTCATTTACCCGACAGAATTTCAATAACATAATGAGGTTTCTTAATTTCTCTATTTAATTATTTCGTTTCTCTATTTTTCTTCCAAAAAGCTCAATATTATTCTGGAATATTTTGACTTTGTCGATCTGCAAAATGCCCAAACAATGTTTAATCGATTCTATGAGTTGTCTTTTGTCACTTTATCAATATTCGAAACAGGTGAAGAAGAAAAAAGAGTATCGATTAATTTCCACAACCAGCATAACTTACTTTTCCTATTTCTTCCCTCTGAAATATCCACTCACGATTCTTTGAGATAGGTACCACCAATTTGCCCTGTGTAATTTACAGCCCCCTATATTTAACTCAATAAAACTTGCATAAAGACTAATATTACCTTGAAATTTTTTGTCCATTCAAAAGAAGAAACATTAAAAAAACGCCTGATGATTTTTTAAATATTCAGCTTACGAAAATTATGAACGAAAACAATGTTTATATATTCGCACCATTAAATCAATTGAAATTCAACGTAGCCGAAAACAAGTTATGACTAGAGGTTTTTTTAAAGATTCTATGAAAAATCAATTAATGGTCCGATTTTCGCGAGACTTTCCAGTGTTCGATTTAATTAACCGCCCTGTCGGTGGGGCTTTAGACTGCACCGACTGCAGAGGGGTAAGACCCCCCCCCCATGGGGCCACCTGTTGGCCGTGGGTGGTGACCCGTGATGCTTAGGATAAAACCCAGGTGGATGAGCAGTTCATGACTTGCAATACTCCACTTTGGCCCTAACATGGGCTAGACGGGCGGTCGGAGAGGCCCCCTCCGATTAATCGGCTGGTCACGTCGAGCCCTAGCACCTATATGATTGCCCCAACCCTATTGCCCTCATGGCAAGCCCCAACCCTTTTTATCGTATGGGTGCTAGAAGGCGGTGACTGAGGGTCTACATGTCCTCGGAATGATGTTAAACTCTATCTGATGGTGAGGTTCTAGTTTTGGAGGTTTGGGGAATGTGGAGCACCCCTTCATCACCATTGCTCCCTGGTCCACTCCGACCCGGAGTGGTAGTGTCCCATCTATTGGTTGAATAGAAAATGTATTTATAAAAAATTGTATTATCCATTTAGAATTGATTTATTTAAAAACTTAATCAGCATTAAATGACCCACTGAGGTTGATATGCCGTAAAACAAACCAAACCAAACCAAACCAAACGATATCGATTGAATAAAATGACATCATTAAAAGATAAATATAAATAAAAAATGGTAAGTATAATTCCTTGCCTTATTAATTGGTGTGTCATCATCATCATCATCATCATCATCATCATCATCGTGTCGCACAATTAGCACGGATATCCATGACAATCTCTCGCCAACCTTCCCTATCATTCATTGTCCCAGGAAGGTCCTTCACGCAGCATCCTGTATCCTCGCAAAGTTGGTCAATGTAGGTCCTTGGTGCGCGGCATACATTAGCATGCCCATTTGTTGGCTTCCACAGGAGAACGTCGCTTATGAGCTCGTCCTTGCTTCTCCAGCAGTGTCCATCATGCCTTGTCCGTCTTACTCGGATTGTTTGTGAGATGGGAGGCAGATGGCCATACAGCTGTTTCCTTGTGGGGTGTTGTTTCCATGATTTGTTCAAGACCGCATGCAACATTCTTGTGCAGCTCCCATCTAGCTTATTCTGAAGGCGCCTTGTTAGGATCTAAGTGATGCAGCCATACAGCAGTACTGATACAACCACAGCCTGGTAGAATTATCGCTTTAACTTGTCAGTGAG